>CATNEM010000212.1:315000-592500 GCA_950096795.1 Macrostomum cliftonense | reverse complement strand
TCATCGAACTGTTCTTGATTTTTTTGTCTTATTCTTTACAGGAATCTTTTTGAAGTATAGAGCAATAAAAAAAACAAAGAAAAACATAATTTTCACTGTTTCAGATGAAGGCAATCATTGAGACAACCAATTATCAAGTGATTGGCTCGAGAGTGATCACTGAAATGATCGGGGTTCAGTGGAGCCAGTTCGGGAGGTGTGAAATATTTAATAAAACTAGTCACTAGGTGCAGTCTCGTGTTTGGTTGGCTAATTTAACAAAAACAAAGTCTATTGAAAACAGTAACAAGCCACTGAAAGTTTGAATTTTCTTTAATCACAAATAATCTGGAATGAACTCGGAAATGCTTGCTTCACGTGTTGCTTTCTAATCATAAATACTTAGCTGGCGTATCATATTTTATAATTCCTAATTTTTTTAATGCAGCATTAATTTAATCGCATTTTAAATCTTTTTTGTGGCGTAACCCGCTTAACATGAGCCAGGCAAAATGGGGAGTCAATTGTAGGCAATTTAATTTTAATTTGGCAAACTCTGTTATCTTTACTTGCTCGCTTTTTTAGACAATTAAACAATTTTTATTTGATAAATTTTCTCTCGTTAAATTACTTTCCAATTGTTCGTTTCAAATCCCTCTGTCAATCAATATAGAATCCGAGCGATCGGTCAGATCATCCTTCAATTAATCAACATCATCCTCTGGACGATATTCGCGGTTGACAAGGAGTGGACGCAACGGCATTACTACGATTTTCCTAGAGAGTGGTACCGAGTGGCCGTGCTGGTTAGTCTGCCCCCAGTTTTAACAAATTTTTGACGTTTTTTCTTCTTTAATGCCGAAAACATTCAGCAGGTTTCGTTTTTCACCTGTCTAAACTTTAGATTGGTGCCATGGGAATAACGGCCTACCTGATCATTGATGAGATCATGGAAATCGTGGGATCAAGGAAACGACATGCGGTATGACAAAAGGGGTCGGCGTTTTTTGTTAGCGTGGGAGGTTGCTTGCTGGCTTGGGGTTGTTGTTGTTGGCGTGGGGTGGTTGTTTGTTGGCGTAGGGTTGTTGTTTGTTAGCGTGGGGTGGTAGTTTGTTGGCGTGGGGTTGTTGTCTGTTGGCGTGGGGTTGTTGTCTGTTGGCGTGGGGTTGTTGTCTGTTGGCGTGGGGTTGGTCGTTTGTTGGCGTGGGGTTGTCGTTTGTTGGCGTGGGGTTGTCGTTTCTTGGCGTGGGGTTGTTGTTTGTTGGCGTGGGGTTGTTGTTTGTTGGCGTGGGGTTGTTGTTTGTTGGCGTGGGGTTGTCGTTTGTTGGCGTGGGGTTGTCGTTTCTTGGCGTGGGGTTGTTGTTTGTTGGCGTGGGGTTGTTGTTTGTTGGCGTGGAGTGTTTGTTTCTTTGTGCGTCACTGTTGAAACAGTTTTGGTATTTAAAAAAATTTTACCTTTGGCACTGATAAGTTTTTTGCTGGTTTAGCTTAGCAAAAAATATTGCGCGTTAATAATTTCCCTCAGGCTTGGAAGCAGTGGAGCATTGCACTGATTGAAGAGGACCTAAAATTTGTCCATCCAAGCCACGACGAAGAAGGTCGCTATTTGAAAAAAGAACTCGACAGTGTAAAAAAATCCACTACATCTTACTTTAGCGACTGGTGGAACTACCTGGATTGGTCGTGTTACGTCATCCTGCTAGTTTCGCTAATCACGCATTTCTTTGAAGTCGGTTTTCCCGGCGGCATGGGAAATCTCGTGCTGGCTCGTTGGCACGTGAGAGTGATGGCGCTGAACATTGTGGTACTTTGGATCCGGCTGTTGAAGTACGTCAAGCCGTTCGAGTTTTTCGGCCCGTTCATTGTAATGCTCAGCATGATTCTGAGCGATTTGCTCAAGTTCTTCCTGCTCTATTTGGAGTTTTTCATACCGTTTAGTAAGTTCAACCTAGAGAGGGAGATTGGTGAACCGAGAGAAGGAAATTGGTGAAACTAGAGATTGAGATTGGTGAACTTAGAGAAGGAAATTTGTGAACCTAGAGAAGGAAATTGGTGAAACTAGAGATTGAGATTGGTGAACCTAGAGATTGAGATTGGTGAACCTGGAGATTGAGATTTATGAACCTAGAGATTGAGATTAGTGAACCTAGAGAGGGAGATTGGTGAACCTAGAGAGGGAGATTGGTAAACTTAGAGAAGGAAATTTGTGAACCTAGAGATTGAGATTGGTGAACCTAGAGATTGAGATTGGTGAACCTAGAGAGGGAGATTGGTAAACTTAGAGAAGGAAATTTGTGAACCTAGAGATTGAGATTGGTGAACCTAGAGATTGAGATTTATGAACCTAGAGATTGAGATTTATGAACCTAGAGATTGAGATTAGTGAACCTAGAGAGGGAGATTGGTAAACTTAGATAAGGAAATTGGTGAAACTAGAGATTGAGATTGGTGAACCTAGAGATTGAGATTGGTGAACCTGGAGATTGAGATTTATGAACCTAGAGATTGAGATTAGTGAACCTAGAGAGGGAGATTGGTAAACTTAGATAAGGAAATTGGTGAAACTAGAGATTGAGATTGGGGAACCTAGAGAGGGAGATTGAACCGAGAGAAGGACTTGGTGATAAATTATTAAACTATTTTATTAAACTTATCAATTAATCCTATCAAGCTGATTAACCAACCCGCTTTAATTCCCAGCCTGCATATTCTGGACAATTCTTGGTGGCACAGAGAACATCCGCGAGGTTGACATTGGCCCGTCGGTAACGTACAAGAACTACAGTCAGTACAATCTCACTCGGGTCTCAGTAGAGAATCTGGAAACCATCCATAGCACCGCCTTCTTAATGTTCCGCCTGACTTTAGTGGACGCCTACCAGTACGATGTGAGTATGCACTTTTTGAATTTTATAATATACGAGTTACACATTTGATTACTCATGTCTAAAAGAGTATTACATAATAGGAGTAAATCAAATGGTTAGCAAATGTACATAGCCAAAGTACATACCAGCAGGGTATGTTTGTTAGCGTGGGGTGGTAGTTTGTTGGCGTGGGGTTGTTGTCTGTTGGCGTGGGGTTGTTGTCTGTTGGCGTGGGGTTGTTGTCTGTTGGCGTGGGGTTGTTGTCTGTTGGCGTGGGGTTGGTCGTTTGTTGGCGTGGGGTTGTCGTTTGTTGGCGTGGGGTTGTCGTTTCTTGGCGTGGGGTTGTTGTTTGTTGGCGTGGGGTTGTTGTTTGTTGGCGTGGGGTTGTTGTTTGTTGGCGTGGGGTTGTCGTTTGTTGGCGTGGGGTTGTCGTTTCTTGGCGTGGGGTTGTTGTTTGTTGGCGTGGAGTGTTTGTTTCTTTGTGCGTCACTGTTGAAACAGTTTTGGTATTTAAAAAAATTTTACCTTTGGCACTGATAAGTTTTTTGCTGGTTTAGCTTAGCAAAAAATATTGCGCGTTAATAATTTCCCTCAGGCTTGGAAGCAGTGGAGCATTGCACTGATTGAAGAGGACCTAAAATTTGGTTGGTGGATAGAGTGGATAGAAAAGTGGATAGAAAAAAATCGATAGAGTGGAGACGAAAATAAACAAGTCGTAAACGCACTGCCCATAAAAATCACACCTGTAAGTGTCCTAATATCGATAAAAATCAATAAACCGGCTTAATAACTTGCAGCAAATGGCCGAAATTGATCCGATAACGTCGCAAGTTATACTAGGCTGTTGGTTCGCCATATCCGCCATTCTATTTCTCAACCTGTTCATTGCTCAATTGTCGGAGACCTTTAAAACGTAAGATTTACTCAGTTATTCAGTTTTAATGGAAAGTAAATAATTCTTCTTTAGATAAGCTTTTGAGCTTCAATAAACGATTTTTCTAGAGTATTTGACAACGCAAAAGCCGCCGCTGCGATGCAGAAGGCCATCACCCTGCTCAACTGTTACGAGTCCATGACAATGTCAGCCAAAGTGAAGTATCACACCTACTTGACCACCGAGTGCAGGCCGCTTGAGCAGGACTATGATGACGATGTGACGTTGAGCAGCTCGGCTGAGGAGCAGCAGAAGGCTACGTTGGAGATTCGGGTGAGTTTCTTTTCAAAATAAAACTTTTTTACGCCCACATAGTCGCATAATGTGTCAAATTGGAGCCTCATATTTCATTTCGCCTCGTTATCTTTCATATTGGCGCGTTATCTCTCATACTGGCGCCTCATCTCTCATATTAGCGCCTTAACTTTCATATTGGCGCCTCATATCTTAGGGGGGCGAGTGGCTCGGCGGTCTAGCGCGTCTGCCTTGTGTGCCACTCTGATCCAGGTTCGACCCCGCGTTATAGGTTGGCTATTTTCCCTAGAGCGGTTTCGTGCGCGCAGGGTCACATTAATTTGGGGCCTTGTGCACGAATTGGTTGGGCTATGGGCCAGTTGTGCAATTTACGCCCATGAGGGCAACCCCCAATGCATAGAGAGTGTACATTCCTGAAACCGCCGCTTGTACACCCTATGTGAGTGCGTGACTGGGTGCCGGCCTGTGTGTATGTCTATGCCTGCATACCGTATTTAGTGTGACTAAACGCACTTCAGGATTTAGCGCGTAGGAGTTATTTGCATAATAGGTACTCATGGAAAGTGATTTCTAATTTGTTAGTTATAAAACATCCATTTAAAACGTGCAGGGAATGGTGGACGTCATTCACAAGAAGGTGTCGTGGATGTACGAGCGAGAAATTATCCACAGCGACTCTGACGAGAACGATTTGGCCGAGGAGGCCCAGCTGGGGGCGCAAAAACTTCAAAAGAAGCGCAAGACGAAGACTCGGCTCATGGCGGAGGTTGGTAGTGCGGCTGATTATATAATGATTGCGTCATCATTTTTCTTTGAATTAAGCATTACTTTGAACGAAGCTCATATACTATGTAATAGTTAACCTCACGAGTGTTCCCCGATAGTTTACACATCCCTACTGTTCACATCCCTGATTTTTCACATTCCCGATTGTTCACACATCCCCGATTGTTCACACATCCCCGATTGTTCACACATACCCGATTGTTCACACATCCTCGATTGTTCACACATCCCCGATTGTTCACATCCCCGATTGTTCACATCCCTGATTTTTCACATCCCCGATTGTTCACACATCCTCGATTGTTCACACATCCTCGATTGTTCACACATCCTCGATTGTTCACACAGCCCCGATTGTTCACACATCCCCGATTGTTCACACCTCTGACTATTCACGAGTGTTCCCCGATTGTTCACACATCCCGATTGTTCACATCCTCGTTTGTTCATATCCCCGATCATTCAGATCCTTGATTGTTCACATCCATAAATTTTCGCATCTCTGACTGTTCACATCCCCGATTGTTCACATCCCCGATTATTCAAATCCCCGGTTGTTAACATCCCCATTTTTTTCTCACTCTCAATTGTTCATATCCTTGACTATTCACATCCCCCATTTTTCACATCCTCGATTATTCACGGCTCTAATTGTTCACATCGTCGATTCTTCACATCGCCGACTGTTCACATCTCTGATTGTTTACGAGTACATCCTCTATATTCGGATCCTCGGTTCTTTATATCCTAGATTGAATATATCCCTGATTTCTTATATCCGCGTCTGATATGATCTTCGATTGTTGACATCTCTGCGATCCTTCCATCTTTTCACTCGAAAATATCTGCATTCCTGAAAAATACATTGCAACTCCCTCACGCTGTGCTTTCAGGAAACGGCCAAACAAATTCAGTCCCGCTTGGACCAGCTGGAGTTGAAAACGCGCTCTGAGCTGCACGGCATTCACCTCATGCTCAAGGACATCGCCATCGTGGTGACCGGCCTGACTCGCGAGGATTCAACCGAGGATGCGGCATCCAGGAGCGGCTCCGACACGCCGCCTCCACAGCCGCCGGCTTCGGATCAGAGGCAGCAAAATTTGGACCGTGTGGACAGTTTCCAGGCTCGGAACAACGAAATTGCGCGTTTTTCTGCTTCCAGGCGCTCCGGATTTGGAAGGGTGAGCGGCGGCGGCGGCGGCGGCGGCGGCGGCGGCGGCGGCGGCATCACGGAGGTTGAGCCGGCGGTGCCGAGGTTTCAAAGAAATAATTTTGGACGAGACGATTGACTTCGAATTTTAGACGGAATTTAAGAGAAAAAAAACAAAAACATATACATTAACTTTTTGAAATTGATAAAATTTCTATCTGGCTGACTCTCTCTGACTACTTCTGCTTGTCTATCTGTCTGTCGATCAGTCCATCTGTCTCTCCGTCTTTCTGTCTGTCTCTCTGTCTGTCTGCCTGTCTGTCTGTCTGTCTGTCTGTCTATCTGTCTGTCTGTCTGTCTGTGTGTCTGTCTGTCTGTCAGCCATCTTTTTTTCTATCTGTCTATTTCTTTCTCCGCGTCTCACTATATATATTTTGCCAATTCTCTCAGATGTACTTACTTCTCAGTGATATCGCGGACAATTTTTTAGAAATCTCATACCATTGTGGTCCTATTATTGTTAATCTCGATCACAGCTTATAATTATTTTTTACGTTGTTGGCTATAGCCATGAATGTCAGTTTCCATTTTCCCGTCTTTTTAGAAACGAACTTAGTATTCTTTGTCTACGTACAAATTTTAAAGATTATATTACTTTTAATTTTGATGACATTGTGCTACCCTAAGGTAATTGACGCTGCTATAAATGGGTGGGTGAGTTTCAAAATGTCAAAATTCAAATTGTTTGGATAATTTATCGAGTAGTAAAATGCACAGCTCTGCAGTAAGATGCCGGTAAAAGATGTTAGAATTTAGGACTCAAGTCTAATAGGTCTTGGGTTCGAGTCGAAGCAGATACATCTGTTTTGTATCTAAGGCGTTAAAAATGCTGAACTTTTGAGGCTAGCTCAAAAACGTATTATTTTTTTGTTAAAGCACTTTTTATACGCTTTAATAAGTACTCTCTCCAAAGCCTTTTAGTAATTCTTTTTAGTGGTACACAACTGCATAGATTTTAATGATAGAAACATTTCTACCAATTTAAATATACTGGTGTATATTAAACTAGGCGCCATTTAGAAAACGTGTGAAGTATAATTTCCATAATCCCATTTATCTTCGAAGTCCTAATAAAGTATGATGACTTAATGATTGATTGTACGGAGTAAGGCACCTGCAGCGTGAGCAGCAGCACCTCCTGCACCTCCAGTGTCGAGGCAGATCTCGGCGTTGTACAGCAGGACAGTTTCGATCACCGTCCAAAACAAAGTGTAAGACGGACCTTATCAAGCGGAAAGCAGCGCAGGCAAGTCCTCGGTGACGCTGCAGGTTATCACCCCCTTGATCTCGGGATAGACTATCACTGCTAAAATCGCGGTAGTTCCGTCTCATGGCGTCATAAAACAGCAACCTCGTGTCCTCGACGGTCGAGGACAGCAAAGCGAGCTAATCGCTCTGGGCCGCCATTTCCGGTTGGCGTCGACCCACGCGTCGCCGCAGCAAGAAGCCATCGTCATAGGAAGACAGAACCGTCCACTAAACCCAGCCAAAGACCACAATTAATTGTAGCTGTGCTAGCGCATCTCACTCAAGCAACCTGGAGGATGTCTCAAAGTTTCACACTCCATTTGGTGTTGAAACAGATGCATTCGTGTCGCAGTACATCGCCATGACCGCGAAAATCAGCTGCTCATTCATTTTGTTCGCCATGAAGCACATTAGGGAGAGAAGCTAAGTCGAAAGCAACTTCGACTTCTTGAAATCAACAAAGATAACAATTGTAAAAGAACCATTTTAATGATCACGTGATATCTTGAAAGCGAAATTGTGGACACGGATTTCCTGCGTGCTGCGGGGTTGCCTCTTCAGTTCATTGGTAATGGCGGGATTCTGTGTACGTCGTCTATTATTGGTGTCTAAGCTTGATCCCTTAATTGAGCCTCGTTCGTTATCTGTTATTTAAAATTTCATATGGCAAGAATTTATCGTATTTACAGTGAAGCCCTGGTTCGGCCCTACGTAGCGCTTTGAGCGCTACGTCGAGCGCTGGCTTCGCGCAGAAAATCCACAGAATATACAATTTTACACAATTTATTAGTTCAATCGGTCCTATAATCGGTCCTAATTTTATAGGACCGATTGAACTAATAAATTGTGTAAAATTGTATATTCTGTGGATTTTCTGCGCGAAGCCAGCGCTCGACGTAGCGCTCAAAGCGCTACGTAGGGCCGAACCAGGGCTTCACTGTAAATACGATAAATTCTTGCCATATGAAATTTTAAATAACAGATAACGAACGAGGCTCAATTAAGGGATCAAGCTTAGACACCAATAATAGACGACGTACACAGAATCCCGCCATTACCAATGAACTGAAGAGGCAACCCCGCAGCACGCAGGAAATCCGTGTCCACAATTTCGCTTTCAAGATATCACGTGATCATTAAAATGGTTCTTTTACAATGAGATTGTAAGCATTAAGTCTTAACTACTGCATGCATTTCAAAAAGAAAGATTCGTATAAATTCGAAATTTTTTATTTTAGTCGATTAGCTCTTTGTCATCAGTCGATGGAGCAAACTAATTGCTACTATTTCACATTCGCAGTGCCATATAAATGCATGCCAGTTTGAATTTATACAAAAAATTTCATATCGGATTTTTGAAAGATATTCATTTCGTCAGATGATTGGTAAAAAAAACAGAAGCATCGAATCAAATCGTAGAAAACCATCACAAGAAGTATATCATTTTTCATGTATTTTACCATTTAATCAAACCAAACGGGAGGGAGCATAGCTTTTATTAACCAAACAGTACGTTTTTAAATGGTATAAAACCATGCTTTCCGTGTTATTAACATTAAATAAATCAATTTTTAGCTTTGATGCCGATCATTAAGAAATAGACGATTAAAAGCCTTTAGGTGGAGTTTTCTTTTGTTAAAAATACAAAATAATTTTATATTTATTGCACGAAAATAAAAATAATCTCCTTCGAAAAAATTATGCAAGACTGACGTTATCTTTAAAACCTATTAAATCTTAATAACTCTGACTCAGTAAAGGTAATGACGCATTGTCTCTAAACGGCTTGTTTCTACCATATTTATAAAACTTTTATATAAATAACATTTGCTTAAACTAACTAGCGATTGGGAAACATACTCTAGCTTAGTTCTATTAATTATGAATGGATATTTTTCCTCCCAACAATAATAATAGGATTCATATTTTCCAGACCTTTAAATTTTAATCAATTTTATTAATACGCATGAATGAAAATGCTTATCTCACAAATAAATTTGTTGCTTATAGTCTTTAATTTATTCATGATATTAGTATATTTGCATCAGTGATATAATATTTAATTGTTTTAAGATAATTTTCCCTTAATCTATTGTAATTATGAAAAGGTTTCCATAATTCGCGATAGCTTTTATGATTCAATATATTTTTGTGAGCCTAAATTTTTTTCATAATTCTTAAGTACAAAGTCTTGCATAGATTTGTGGCTTATGTAACTTTAAATGTCAAATTATAACAAAGTTGAACATTATATACCTATTAAGACCTTCTAAATATCAATAGGTCTATATTAGAGACTATATTTTACTTTGATTATTCTCTATAGTTTCACCCATTTTAAAGAATTAGATACCTTGTAATATTCCTTTTTTCCTTCACTTCAAGTTAATTATACTTAAGTTAAAAATATTTATTAATTTGGAAAAAATATCACTTAACTATACAATTATGCAGTCTTTTATAGTAGAATAAATATATTAAATCTAATGTGTTTCTTATTTGATAAAAAATACCTACTTTTACATGTGTATTTTTCAGTCAGGCATGGAAGCATTTGTGACATTGGCAACCAATGACTCTTATGCTATTGGAGCCTTAGTATGGGCACATGCACTGCGAAGAGTGCACACATCCAAGCATATTTGTGTTATGGTCACTGATGCTGTTAGCCAAGATATGAGGTAGGAGCCAAGTATATATAATGATTGATCACCTCAGTGTAGAAGTTTATTTTAAAATTGGCCCAATAATGCATACAATGTTTTTAGGGCCAACAGAAAATTACAATATAGTAAACCATTTATAATTTACTAAAAAGTTGCCATTATTTAAATATTTGCACCAATAATAGGCAATTGTATACTAAATTTACAAAGGTCTCTGCTAGCGGAAGTGGCCAACTCTGTGCAACCTGTGCAGCACATCCTTGTCCCGCCATCAGCCAGCGCAGCAGCATCGGCCGGTTTGAGCCTTCTTGGCCGGCCAGATCTGCAAGGCTTAGCCCTCGGCCTGGCTAAACTAAGGGTCTGGCAGCTCACCCAATTTGTCAAAGTGGTCTACATGGACGCCGATACGCTTCCTTTGACTAACATTGACGAGCTGCTAGAACGGGAAGAGCTGTCAGCTGCGCCAGATCCCGGCTGGCCTGACTGGTTCAACTCCGGCGTGATGGTCCTCAGGCCTAGCGAAGCCACCTTCCAGATGCTGATGCGCCGTGCCGCCGAGTCACCCGCCAGTTTAGTGGACGGATCCGATCAGGTGATTTTCCGATCGCCCCCGATGTCTTTTCCATGCTACGGTTGTCGTTTCGAAAGATACCAATTTGATAGTGCCGGAAAATTCTTGATTAAATTTCACTAACCTTTCGTTGCAGGGCTTGCTGAACACGTGCCTGTCAGATCGATGGAAATCGGCAGATATCTCCCGTCGCTTACCATTCGGCTACAACTGCCTCTCCTACGCTTTTTATTCCTATCTGCCGGCGTTGCGTCATTTCCGCGACACAGTAAAGGTTGTGCACTTTGCCGGCGGCGGTCAGAAGCCCTGGCAATTAAGCAGGCGGCCACTGTTGCCAACGTCTTCAACAATGGAGCAGACTAAAGAGTATAGGGCGGAATTTCTTGGCGAATGGTGGAATGTCTACGATGATTGCGTGTTGCCTAGGCTAGCGGCGTCAGGACATTCGGTGAGTTCTGGGTCTTAGTTGGCTAGTTAGATGACGAGGCATTTGTCTCATTAAAATATCTCGTTTTTCAGGTATATAAAATTTTCATGCTCCTAATCATACTTGCATCAGAAATTTAAAAAATCGATTATATAAAAAATGCCCTATTGCACGTGTCTTGCGCGTGTATGTTGGTCTGGCTCATCTGTTCGAAACTATTGAGTCAATTTGCACCATTTCTATTTAATATTTATACCCGAATTGGTAATTTATGTTTATGCCTTGTGTGCCGATATGCTTCGTTCGTTTGAATGAACAGATTCGGTTGTTATTTGCATTGATTTAGTCTCTGTCATGCCAACTACCTCCCAACTTGAATAATTTATATCTCTGAATATATTTTTGCAAGTTTACGTATACCTGTATGCAATGTTTTAATACCCATGTTTATATTTTCATGGTGTTCGGTAATGCTTACCTAATTATTGCAGAAAAAGTATTCTTTTAGCTCTGAAAATCTCCTAAAAATTCGAATAGTATTAATAATCTGATTATAATGTAAATTTTGTCGCTAGTTTACACCGTAAAAGTGTTGGACTAGAAAAAATAAATGCAATTCTTTACTTTAACACTCCGTTGTACCTTAAGTGCTAGCTGGGTATTCAATTTCGGGTATAATTAGTGTTACAACCTTCACGAATAGCTAAGTTAATTAGAATTTCCCCGTTCACTTTATTACCTACAGGTGTACATGTATTAGTTAAATGTTATTTACACTCCACCCAGTCTTCTCAGCCACAGGTGTTAGTTGATTACACCCCACCCCAGTCCTCTCAGCCACAGGTGTTAGTTAATTACACCCCACCCCAGTCCTCTCAGCCACAGGTGTTAGTTAATTACACCCCACCCAGTCCTCTCGACCACAGGTGTTCGTTAATTACACCCCACCCAGTCCTCTCAGCCACAGGTGTTAGTTAATTACACCCCACCCAGTCCTCTCGACCACAGGTGTTAGTTAATTACACCCCACCCAGTCCTCTCGACCACAGGTGTTAGTTAATTACACCCCACCCAGTCCTCTCGACCACAGGTGTTAGTTAATTACACCCCACCCAGTCCTCTCAGCCACATGTGTTAGTTAATTACACCCCACCCAGTCCTCTCGACCACAGGTGTTAGTTAATTACACCCCACCCAGTCCTCTCAGCCACATGTGTTAGTTAATTACACCCCACCCAGTCCTCTCAGCCACAGGTGTTAGTTAATTACACCCCACCCAGTCCTTTCAGCCACAGGTGTTAGTAAATTGCACCTGGCTTAGTTTCCACCTAATCAGTCGATTTCACTCTGGAAAGGCTCAACGTGGTGCTGTTCCATTTTTATGAACCATTTAAACAGCAGGTCGATTTTTTTAGCTTGGAAAGTCTATGTACGATCTTAGTTTGGTTTCAAATCCTTAGCTCTTAATTGAATTGATTTTGTGTCGCAAACTTCGCTACCTAAGTCTAACAAATTTCTTCGAATCTTCAATTTTGTCGCTCCCGCGCAGCCGCACCATCGCGTCGAGGAACAGTCTGGCCAAACAGACAACGTCTCCCAACAGAATTATCCCCATCAAGCCTCGCATTCCTCTGCGCCAGCCACTTGGCAGCAGCTCCCAACTCCCATGCCTTATGAGCCGCCGTTGGATGTGCCGGCATTTTACCCGGCAACCAATGGTCCACCGGCTTCTACCATAGACTATTGCGCCGAGCCGCGCCAATTTACTCCGTTGGACACTCACTATGCGGAGCCGCCGATGGGCGGAGTTGCCGAGAGCGGCGATCTAGGCATGCCGGCTATGTACTCCGGTCAGGAGTTTTTCAATTCGTGCAGCACTACTGCCGACCAGAACGATGATAGTAATAAAGAGAATTCTAATCAGAAATTCAATAGATTTATTGAAGAAAAACCGGTTATTAGCGTTGTTGACGAAGTGAAGCGCGAAGACGCGCCGCAGCATGACCAAAACCGGTACTATCCGGTCCCGGATGCTCATACCAGTCAGCCACCAACGGAGCCAACATTCTATAGCAGTCAGATGGCAAAGTACGAACCGGCGCCTACTAATAGTAGTAGTAGTATTGAATTAGCTGACGATGGCCGCAACTCGGAGGCGGCAATGCGTAGACGCGCCCTAATACGGGCTATCTGCTCGCATCCAGTTGACCCCGTGTCAGCGACCGCTTCAAAGAAAAAGCTTCGCCGTTACACATTTACTAGTCGGGTGCAGAGATCGATGCAGCGTAGGAGTTTTCCTAGACAATTGGCAGCCGAAGCATTCGGAGCTGAAGCCGCTGTTGCCGACGAAGACGAGGACAGAGCTGCGACAGCTTCGTCTGGTTCAACCAGTTCCGCTGTTGATTCAATGTCGCCTAGATGCGCGCCACGTCTAGCTCAATGCTTGCTACTAGCCGGTCAGACTCTTCCCCGGTCTGTTGGCCAAATGAAGCCAATTGGATTTAAAACTAGCGACAGGGGTCAGGCTGTGAGTCAGCCGCTGCTGCCGCCGCCGCCGCCTCCTCCAGTGCCAACTCCGGCTGACGAGGTTGATCAAATTAGTTCAACGAATGCCAAGAGCGCGTCCATTGCTCAGCAGCTGTTGAGTAGGCGTCTGTTGAAACAGCGATTAGCCTCCGTGGCTGAGGCTTCTAAACCTTTTACACCTGTTGTTGGCAAATCAAAGAAAAAAGGCGCCAAGGGCAGCGGCAAAGGCGGAGTTACAAAGGTTGTTTTTGGTTTTCGTTTTTTTAGCTTTCTTGCCATTAGCTAATAACGCTGTCGTGATCACCAGTAACGTCATTAGATTTTCCAGCGCTATATACACGAAAATTAATACCAAATAATTGATTTATTTGCTGCAAAAATTATCAAATTCACCAAATTCACTAACGTTGATTTAAGTTTGTTAATTTATTTTGTTTAGATTTTCATCATTGTGCGTGCCAGTCCACTGTTTACTTTTTCTTCTTTTTTTCGTATCTGGCCAAATTCCACCTTATCTGTGGCTTCAGAAGCCGGTAAAACCTATAATTTCTGTTCTCACCTAGCTAATTGTAGGTCTACTACACTTGATCCTAAAGGCTTATCAATCAGCTCTCAAATGCTGAAAGCATTGGGTTAATAATATACTAACACTATGAATCGCATGTCACACTGACTACGCGTGACTATATAGCCGCATATAAAGCAGGCAAACTAGTACGGTCAGAATTTCAGATTGTGGGCAGCGTTGTAAAAGTTCTTATCAGGCTTTAGGCCAGTTATTTTACTGTTCCTGGTCGAACTTAGCTCTTGGCTATTTTAAAAATAAAGGTCAATAAAAAAACATAAAAACCGACTTATCTGAGAAATTTCGAGACTTTCTGATTGTTAAAATACGGTATGTAAAGGCTGGTAGTTACAAAAAGAAGCATGTAGCTACAGTAGGGCCAAATTTAGCTACTAAAATTGTCTGGGAGGTATAGCATTTTCCTGGGGGTGAGTGAAATTACAGGTGTGGCTAGAATTTCCCGTCTTTCAGTCAGCTAACAGTTGGCCTGGATGACCAATTATGAAATCGCAAAATTTCTGCTTGTATTTCTATCTGCGCGTAATCATCTTCAAACAATTTCCGCCGCCTTTGTGATTGCCTCGCTCTTTCTCTTTAACACACACGAATGCGTCTTTCATTTCCTCTATTGGCATTTCTGCATCAGCTTATCAGCTAGCTATTTACTATTCAGCATGATTCTATGCTTTAAAGCTAATCTATAGTTTATTCACCTTCAATTGTGTTTAGCATATAGCACGACGTTGGCGCGTGTTCAATTTTCAACTATTGCATAGTTATTATTAACTAGGATTAGGCGCAAACAACAAACAACTATTTTAGAGAAAAAAGTACTTTGTTCCGGTAAAAGTCTGTTAAGATAAAAATGCCAAGGCCACCCGTTCCACACCCGCTGACGCACACGCACACAGCTAGAAAAACACACGAGCGTACCAAATGCTTAGTCAGCTATCTTAACTGTGACCCAGTCTTATCTGACCGGCGTTATCTGTTTAGACTCGGTTGTGTCTCTCCTGTGTTGTTTATTATTTTCTCGTAATTCTTAATTTAGATTTTGCGCGTTCCAGTTTGTACTCGTTATACTATTTTTTGCGTGTTCAAGATTTCATTATTAGTACTTGCTTGACCCGAGTAAATTTGCATAATAAAAAATGTAATCAACAATTAATAATGATTCTGATTTTAAGTAAACTTTGTGTGTAAATATTTATTGATTGCCAGTGGATTGATTTGCCAAAATTAAAATTTCAAGCAAGTTTCTCTGCCTGCCTGTCCCATTAAGTTTGCCTGTCTTTGTCTGTCTCTAAGTGTCTGTCTGTCTGTCTGTCTGTTCTAAATTTTGCTTTCTATTTGAAAATAAAATGCAAATGTTTGATCTGAACTGTATTTTTCACCTTTTGTTAATTCCCAAATCTGGCAGAAGCAGCAACAGGCCTCGACTGCGGCCTCTGCAGTTAGCGGCGCCAGTTTCACAGATCGGAATCAGCGACTGGCTTGGGAGCGCGGCGAAGTTGATTACCGAGGCCGCGACGCCTTTGACAGCGTTTTAGACAGGCTTCGACAGTTTGTGGACGATTTAGATTGATGTCCGGGTGGTTATTTTTCTATGCATGCATATCGACATGAATTTTTGTGTATTTTCTAATGTCATTGAGAAACTGAACTGGAGGGTTGAGGTTTTTTTAACGAACGAGGCTGATCAGTGGCTCGTATTGTAGCTACATATCGGTTACTTACTTTCCCGATATGTATCGATAATGTTATTTTCACCAGTGTTGCAATTCCTATCCTGGATTCACTAGTAGCGCACGGGATTTATACCGAACAGAATTAAAACTGCGACGGGGTTTTTATTGCCTTAAGTGAGAAAATTTTCTAATATTTCTTTAATTATTGCTTCGTTGGTCTCTATATTTTTGCAGTTGCGCATTTTTAGTCAATAAATTCCGCTACTTGCCTACTCGTTAGGCAAGAAAGTTAGTAGTCTGACTAGGATATTTTTATATTTTATAATCAAATAATTTAGTTCGTTGGCGATGATATTTTACTTAAATTGCTCAATCCATATTGAAGTTTAGGGAGTGTGCAATATTGCCACTAGTTTCGTCCTTCGTTAGTCTTATTTGAATTTTATACAATAATTTTTTGCACTAAACTGGTGTTTTGTTAATATTTATGAGTGTCGAATTTTTGTCAGAACTGATTGTCCTCTTTTGATTTCACTAAAACCCGGATGCTCAATTCTTAGATGTAGCTACTTCACAAAACCATAATATCCATGGATTTTCATATAGCAAAATTTCATTCGCGATCTACTTTTTTGTAAAATCTTTTTGTCTAACGCCCGTGCTGTGAAAGCGAATCTTCACCACACAGTTAGATCAGTCATTTTAGTCTGTTTCTTCTGCTTTTTTTTATATTGTTATTTGGCGTGATTTTTCCCATTCGACTAGCTTATTTAGGTTCGCAATATTTGTTGGCACTAGTTTTACTTAATTATTAGCACTAAAAAAACATCTTGACAACTTGACTTCTAAGCCTTTCCCGTACCGCCCAACTGATATTTCTTTGGTAGCGCTGAGCCCCAACTTGTTTTAAGTCAAGTTGAACGGGCTTTTTTGAAAAAAAATAAACAAATTTATTTATGTGAGATTTTTTAGATAAAAAGAGCTCCTATTTAGTAGGGAGACTATTTATTATTTAAATTGCGAAAATCTACCGCTTTTTTTAGTTGATTTCCTACTTGCTATCGGTCGAAAAATGCTTATTATACTACTTATTTTAGCTCGCAGTCCTTTCTTTGGTAATTTAATAGCCTGGCCGTAAAATATTTTCGGTATTGCTATGAACTATTAGTCAAATGCTTAATTTTTGTGCAAATATGCTAATGAGGGAAATATATTACTAAGTATAATAGTAGAATGTTCATTTCGTCAAAATAAACATATTATTCCTCAAAAACCTAATAGGCAAATTAGGTTCTGGTGCAAGCTTCGACGGCACATAGTTGCCCTTGCAATTAACAAACTAATTTGAAATTAAAATGTAGCGGCTATGCAGAGTTTGTCCGCGAGTGTGGAGGGAAGGCTTTTCTAAATTTCTACTATTGTCATCTCAAACGGGCAGGGGCAGACTTGGTCAGAACCAGACACAGACCATTCTGTCCGACTTAGTTCGCTTAGTCTAAAACTATGGTTTTGTATTTTCAAGTGCAGCCGCACTATTTGGTCTTCCCTTAGCGGCGCTCCGTCATCTGTCTATCCTAGCAAATAAATGATGCATAAGCCCCGCTTTACTGTGGTTAGTTTATGTGTCTATACGTAATTTTGTACAGGCAGTCTATAGTACGCATGAAATATACGCTCGTATGGTACTACTATCTTAAAAAACTGGCTAAACCAAATTAAAGCACCGTTGAAAGAAGTTTACTGACTGAAATTAGTACAGATTCTTTCGACCAAAATGTTTCCAATATAAAGACAGACAAGTAGTTTTGAAGTGATGATAAGAAGATATGTAACTATAATAAATGTATGGACAGATCCGAGTGCTGTCTACAGCTGCTCAGTCCTGACGGGCTGGAGGATCCGCAACACCTTAACTTTACCCGATCTCAGCTGGTGTTCGACTGAAGCAATTCGGGATAAAGCGCCTTGCTCAATGGGTACAAATTGTTTCCTAGAGCCGGGGCTCGAACCTACGACCTTCTGGTCATAAGTTAGATGCCCTAGCCAATAGGCTACAAATTCTATCAGTAGCAAATATTATTCGGTGAAAACCAATTCAATATGTACTTTATTTTTCTTCTTTTTTTCCGGGCATTGGTGGAATTTATGACAAGCATGCAGGCACAAGTCGAGTGCTTGTGCACTTAATGTCATTCAGCATGCATTCCCACCCCACTCCCCATGCGCCAGTGGAACACGTGTGGTCGATAAGGAATCCCTCTCCCCGCTCCCTCTCTCTCTTATCTCTCTCCCATACGCGCTTCCCTGCAACTGACTGTTTAAACAATGCAGAGTTCCTGTCAGTTTGGCTGCATGCTGTTACTGCGTGCAGAAAAAAGTACGTTCGAAAAGGCGAACACCGTTTTTACCGAATTGCCTTATTTTGTAATATAATACAATGCGGGGTAAATATTTTTCAAGAAAAAGTGCAGATCGCTTTTGAAAAAAATTGGTTCATTTTCTGTTTGCATTCGCTGCGTGTGCGTACTTGTGTCCGACTGTATTGGGGCATGAACTCGCGATGAATTTGCCTGATTTTAGAATTAGCCTTATGGGTTCTTTGTTTTGCCTTTACATGTACCTAGTAGTCTTTTTAACTGTAATGACGTCCGTATGACATATTGTTTGCCTGTACACTGTCGCACTGTACATGGATTGACTGTTGGCTGCCCTTCTTTAGGTTTTTCAGTCTGTTTGTCTGTCTGTCTGTCTGTCTGTCTGTCTTCTGTCTCTCGGTCTATGTCTCTGTCTGTCTGTCTCTGCCTGTTTTTCCGTCTGTCTGTTTCTTTTTGTCTGTGTCTGTCTGTCTGTCTGTCTGTCTGTCTGTCTTCTGTCTCTCGGTCTATGTCTCTGTCTGTCTGTCTCTGCCTGTTTTTCCGTCTGTCTGTTTCTTTTTGTCTGTGTCTGTCTGTCTGTCTGTCTGTCTGTCTGTTTTTCTGTCTGTCTGTCTCTTTGTGACTGTGTCTGTCTGACTGTGCCTGTCTGTATGTCCAATTTTCCTGCATTAAAACTTAACATTCAACTAGTCATGGATGAACGAAAACTTAATAAAGTATTTATGGTTTAGTGTGTCAGATGCCTTCAGTTAATAAGGCATCCTAGAGAGTATCTGCCCTTAAATTCAAATGCATGCTTTCTTGCTGTAAATTTTCTAGCGTTTAAGAATTAGACTATCAGAAGACAAAACAACTATTTTTTATAATACTAAAAAACAGAGGTATCACTACTCAACAAGTACAAATATATTTTAGCAATATTAATATGTTCACTCATACGATAAATACAGAGCTGTGTTAACCATAGTAGACTTGAAATATTTCATCATCAGCAAAATTGGCAGCTGATAATGCAGAAATACAATTTAATACTAGATTATTATAATTCTCTCTAACAATAAACAATTTGCTAAATAAGCCACAGAACTAAACGAAACAAAATAACCAAGTAAACAAAATGGCATATACGGGTCAACAAGCAGCGCAGCACAAACAGGCAAAGAAGCAATCGTATTTACTGATACAGCACGGGGCAATGATTAGCTAATTGTACAGGAAGAAAGATCGAGAGTACGTCGGTTCACTTCAAGCAAGCAGAACGTCGCAAACCTTCAGCATTATCATTGTCGGGCTCATTTTTGAAAGTCTCAACTAACAATGCGACGAAAATGACAACAGAAAAAAAACAATTTGAACACAAAAAACGCACAGGCACACAAAAATACTTATGTTTTAGACTTGTTCGAATTAAACGAACTTTTCTCGCTGTTGCTGTCCACGCCATTGGCTCCTGTCTCTCACTGGGATTCGAAAGAGAAAAAAATATTTATGTACACCGTTACACGTTTAGAAAAATCTACTATTAACAAAAATGTAGAAGTACAGATTAAAACAAAATCCGTTGAACTTTTTTTGGAGGTTGAAAGATTTTTTGTGTGTAATATTGTTGCACAATATTATTAGTTATAAATAAATGCATGTACAGAAAACAAACAAATACTAAACAGGTGAATCGGATGAGACTGAATGAAAATGGCAGAAACATGATTAATGACAGTTATTAATGATAATACAAATTTTGTAAGGAAAAAACGTAAATTTTGAGTTGCCATATAGTTATGGCAAAACCTTCTATACGTAACAAAAAATGATTTACAAGGATTATTTACCACAGCTACTTATTTTATTGGTTTTCAAGTAGAAACATGTACAAAACAATGTAAGCTACACAACCAATGTACAACAACAAAAAAATAAATTGTTATTCAATGTGCCGGGAAAAAAGAACTGCGTGAGGGACAGAGATTCGTGAATATGTATAGTGAAGCTACAAGCAGCAAGTCACCTACCTATATAAGACGCCTAAAAACTGCCTACTAAAACTGCTTACATGAAACATACATGAAACTTTAGTTCGCTCAAGCAAACAGCTGGTAGATATCCAGCAATCCTTGTGCCTGTTCACCGACTCCATCGTCCTCATTAACTTTGCCCAGACAATTTTCCTCGCGAATTGTGCCAAGCTGAAAGCCGAAGCTATCAGCCAGGTGACAGCTAGGCAGCTTCATCTTCAGCTGAGGCTGATGGTGATGCTGTTGTTGCAGCTTCTGCAGTTTCTGAATCTTGTAGCGAAGGCTGTTAGCAGCGGGCCAGTGCTGCCTGGCCTGGTTAGGCGAAATTCGTCTACCGCGACTGTTGCTACGCCGAGCTCGAATGCGCAGCGTCTCCATGGCGACCAGAGCGTCGCAGGAGGCCACGTCCGAGTCGTTTAACTAAATTCGACCATTTTTTGATAAGGAGGAAAAGTTAGTAAAAACAAAATCATAGATGAAGACTCTCAGAGTAAGTTTGACCTACCTGCATAGCATCGGCCACTTCGTCCAGCATGGCAACTAATTTAGCGCCGCCGCTACCGCGCGCGTCTTGCTCGCTTCGACTAGCCAGGAGGTGCCGCCGGGCCACGCACAGGGCTAGCAGAGCTGGGCGGAAGCTGTACACAGCTACTGAGCACAGCACGGTCTCCAGGTCGCCAATAGTTCGTTGAAATTCCGTTTCGCTGGTGAATAGAGGCGCTAAAAGACTCAGAAAGTGCAACGGGGTCACCGCATTTTCTAGACGACCAATCTCGTGTTGCTGTTGCTGTTGCTGCTGGTGCTGCTTTTGCTGTTGTTTGTCGACGCTGTCATTCGAATCGCTATTTGGCATAGCAACAGTTGCTGGGCGCAGTTTCACTCGAATAATGTCAACCATTCTTTCTAAATCGGCTGGCGAGCCGCCGCAACGGGCAATTCGAACCAGATCGTCCGGGGTCGGGTGGTTCTGGAATTTGAGGCCAATTATAAACTCGAAATTGAATATGAAATCAGTGACACCTACGAGTATGTTGTAATCCAAAAATTGGAAAAGGGGTCAATAAACTCACCTCGGGCGCCTCGATCATTCGGGCCGCAATCAGATAGGCAGCGGTAGCCAAACACGACATGTACTTGGCTTTGACCTTGACCCTGGCCAAAAACCGGTCGGCAATGTTGACGGCGTGGGCGAAGCACTCGGGTGCCAGGTTGTACACTTTGTGCAGAAAGCGAAGGCTAAACATGGCCTCGTCTCGCAGGGCGGCGTCAACTTTGTCGTCGCCGCAAACCTATGTAGCATTTTTTTATATTAGTTTAGCAAAAAGTTATGACAAAACTCGCTACCAGCCTACTGAAAGTAGACGAACGAAAAATTTTTACCAATACAAAAACCTGCTACGAAAATGAAATGTAGCAAATTTCATCTCATTTGACGAAACAGCTAAGCAAGCAAGACTAAGCATTATTGATACAAGCAGACCATATTGATTTGATAAAAGGAGCTAGATAACAGAATAAGGAGAGACCCACTGAAAAATGATGAGAGGTTTTAGAAATTAAGAGTATAAAATTACAATGAATTTGATACACGCCACGCCATTGATTTCTAGATGCTGAGCCGATGCGCAAACAAATATATCTATTTCAGCTAGCAACTAAAACCTCTAAAAATAATAATATCGTAGCACCTGTACCCGTAATGCATAGGATTCGGCATGACTAGCCTAGAATTTACTCAACATTTCAAATCAAATCGAATTTAAATATTTGACATTAATGACAAAAGCAACAAATCTTTTTCAATCAACTCACCGTATTATTAAGCAAGCAATCAGTTCTGGGATAGTAGAGCATTTCAGTCTCCAGCAGTTGATAGATGCCCTCCTTCAAGCCGACGGGTAAAAGCGGACGGGCCATGGCTGGCGGCGACGGTGGCTGCGGCTCCTCAAGCTTCGTCTTTACCATGTGAAACTCGGCCTAGAAAATTTTTTTCCAAGAAATTAAAAATCTTACTGCCATTTTGAAGCGTTGTCTAGTGGGAGAAGACCTGCCCCCTGACTCACCTGCTCACGAATTTGTACTTTATTTCCGACGTTGCTGATACTACTGTTAGCATTGGAGGACAACTCTTCGCTAGACGCCGAATAACTGCTACTGCTAGAC
Source organism: Macrostomum cliftonense (assembly GCA_950096795.1). NCBI lineage: Eukaryota > Metazoa > Platyhelminthes > Macrostomidae > Macrostomum > Macrostomum cliftonense. Next base: position 570,228 of record CATNEM010000212.1, on the reverse strand, counting down.
AATTTCTTGCTGCGCTTCCTGCGTTTACGGCGGCTTTCCGACGACATGTTGTGAACCATTTAGATTTATTTGGGCTTTAAAGATTATTAAAAAGCAAGTAAATATGAAGTTAAAATAAAGCAGCAATCACGTAATTATTAAGGCAAGGTGCGTTACTAAATGAAAAGATGCAATAAAACAATTCAAAAAAACAAAATATGATTTAAGCTCTAAAGTTTAAATCCAAAATCCAGGGACCAGATCTTAATACATGATCTATAGCGGAATGAGCCCAGTCCTAAATTGAATACAAATCAGCGGGAGCCCTCGTGCTCTTTATAGATTTCCAGACCCCCACAAAATCACTCCTGGGGTGGCGGTGGGTTTGATGGGGTGGCTGTCCCTCATACAGCCTTCTGGACCAATAGACGCCTCCCGTCCTCCCCTGTCCCCTGCTGTTCAAACCTTTCTTATCTATGAACCGTTTCTTCAAAACTGACTGGACAGGGTAGAGTTTGGCCAGATAGCTTTTAGCTATTTCACAATTAACCATCCCTCTACCCCACCCTCAGTTCTCTCGGTACATTCTGGGGGGCTGGTGTGTGTTTTCAGAGTCAGCTGACTGTTCGGTCAACCACCCCTCTCCAACGGGCAGGGGAGGGCGAAGCTTACCATTTGAGAGCAAGTGAAGGTAGGAGGGGGTAGAAAATTATGCAGAAACAGCTGATTTTGAGTGAAGCGCTACTTTACTTTTGGTTGGTTGTTTCGGCTTTCGTGCCTTTTTTGTCCCATTCTCGTCTTCTTTTCCCAATTGAGCTGGCTCATCGCGCTGTTACCTCCTACCTACGATTCTTTCTCATCCAACCATAAACCATTCCTTTCCCCTCTCGCACCACCCTTGTTTTTACTGACTCATACAGTTATATCAATTTGTTAACCTTCCTGCGACCTACCTAGCTTGTTTTCTATATTGATTTTTCTTAAAAGCCTGCCTGCCCTGCCTGCCTTGTTTGTTCTCCACTGTCACTCTACTGAGTTCATTTTTTAAGTAAATCGCACCAATTGAACTTGTTTTGAGAAAATTCAAATTTAGCCCTCTTATCGCTTTATAATTGTGGGAATGGACACTTATTATCAGTTAGATTTATCTATTACCTATGAGATAATGATTTCGTGTTGAATTTGCTTATCTCAGATCTATCGATTTCAATGTGTTCATATTACATATTCGAATTAAATAACTAATGTGTAGCATCTCTCTGCTTGATAAGAAAGCATCAAGAATCCCCAGATCTGAATTCGAATCACCACGCCTGTATTTTTCTCCATCACGGCCGCAATTAGGATCGAGTTGAGCTTGTGTTATATTATTTGCTTGTTAGTCATTCTGACAGGGTACGGGGCAAGGAGAAAGTTAGCTGGGCGGATAATAATTAGGATTTTGAGCACTGTAGCTAAGTGTTCATCAGGGAGAGCTGCTGCGTGAATGGGAAAACAATTGATGTGCGCGAGTAGGGGGAAGGGGGCGCAGCGCGGCAGAAAGGAAAAACCCGACGGAAAACTATAAGATGAAGCTGAGCAGTCATGCGAAGGGAAAGGGAAACTGTATAGGGGACTGTAAGGTGTGGGCGAAATGAGGATTTTGGCCTCGGGCTTGAGTGGGAAGCTAAAAAGGAGATTTCGACCGGTGGGGGGATTGGATTGGAGTCGAGTCGCGACTATAAGAGGACTGCGCTGCCTCAGATGTTGGGGCTCCCTTCGCTTCCAACCCGCCCCACCTCCACCCCCCCGAGGGGAATACACATACACCCCAGACCCCCCGGTGGCTGGCCTCTTCGAGCAAACACGCTAGAAGGAAAGTAAAGTAAAAGGCTGATCGAAGAAAGAAGAGGATTTAGTTTAGAAGTAAGAGGACCTTTAGCCCAGTAGTCTGTCTCAATAGATGAAACTGAAGAAATTGGATATAGGGCGCACTCAATATTTGCTGTGCTGGTGCCGCATGTACACATGCAGATGTAGATTGGTTTCGTAAGTTGCTAAGACAGACAGTGAAGTGAAAGAAAGGCCCGGAGTCTGAGTAGAGAGCCACAAGCGTGTGACTCATAAATCGCATATGCTGATGGCATGGCTTCAGACTGGGAAATTCGAGTCTGGGGAGAAAATTGGGCCGATAAGAAAGAAGAAAGAAGCCGTGGGTGCTCGGGCTGAGTCTCTCAGACATGAATGAAGTGGCAAATGGGAAGAAGAGAAAGGGGGGGGCAAGATGTTGCTATGGCCTGGCCTTTTTTGTGAATTCCCGGAGAAAAAAGGTGCCTAGGTTCTTGAGTTCCGAGCCTCGCTTTATTCATCAAACTCTTAAATGATTTCCCACTGGCAGTCAATTCATCATCGCCTGAATGACGTCACTGCCTAGCCTTATTTTATTGCACAAAGACTCGTTCTCCTTTCCTATGAAGCGCTTCAAAGTTGAGTATAACAGCCAAAGAGGGTGTTAAAGTTGAAAGTTGATGATCTAGACATCTGCAGGGGAAGTTTAAGGATTGGGGCCTCATGTCAAACATTGAAGCATGTCTAGTCTTTGTGCGAATAGACGTCTTTGTCATAATGGGTGTATATAGCTATAGCTTAGGTAGGTAGCAATATATAGTTTAATCGGGGTTGATTTCCTATACATGTCTTTGTTTTTCTCCCACCGAAGTGGGGCATCGGAAATCGAGGCGAATCGTTGAACAAAGACAGGCTTGGCGACGCGAGAACGAGAAGAACCGGAGGCGAGGGGAGGCGAAAATGTGGGTGGCATGGCAAGAAAATTTGATAATTGAAAACGGGAGTTGGCACAGGTGGAGAAAATCCTGTCTTTGTTTCGCTTCCTTCGCCCCATCGAGACCCGCAATGGTCCTCTTATCTGATTCGGCTCCCTATATGCGCTGAGGTCTTTGTTCCAATTTTCTTCAGACTCGTGCCAAAGGGCACACGTGACGCTATATTTTCCCCAGCTATTGTTTGCTGCTCCATATGCAGACTGCGAAGGTTTCCCTTTTTTCACGAAAACAGGGTAAACAGCGTGCGGCGCCCCGCTGAGATAAACAAAGACCTTTCATAGTTGCGACGGTACCAAGACCGATAAGGCGCAAGCAATTGTGGGGAATACACCATTAGCTAAACTAGGGGGCGAGCGACTTTTGCGTCAAGATTTTTCTTTCTGTTCCAAAAAATTTGCTTTTAAAAGCAAACAAAGAAAATAGTTGTTGACAGCAGGCACCTGACTAAACTGCTTGGCCAGCATTTTGCAGTATGTATTATGTCACAAGTCGTAACGCTCACTAAAATAGACAGGTGGTGGTCTTGCCCCATATGGCGGCTCAGAAAATGTCAGAAAAAAATCACGTGGACAGATTTTGTGACCTGTAAGCATACACAGAACGCAAAGTAGCCATGCGTTTTTGAATAGACTTTGAGGAAATTATCAACTAATTTTTGAAGATCGAGTAGGGCACGTGATAAAACAATTCTTTCTTCTTGTGATTGAAAGAAGAATTAAGAAAATGCTAGGTTGCGGTATACATTGAATATTACAACTGAAAGCGGAAAATTTATTCATAATTTTATATCAGTTAAGAAAATCTAAGCAGGCAATTAAGCCTACCTGTGACTTTACCAGGTATCTGACCTCCCAGACTACTCATAGACGGGGTCATCTGACCCCTGACCCCTCAGTCAGACCTGGCAGACCTGTCAGACTACTAAAACTCATTAAATCAACCAAAAAGCAGTGACTCATCAACATCTTTGGCCACTAAAAGTGACTAGCCAAGTTCAAAATTGTCTTTCGGTCCTTTCCTGTTGAGGGCCACAGCAACAAATTTAAAATACATCTTTGAATATAAATAAACTAAGTGTAATAATAATAAATTTATTGGATAATTATAGTCTGACAGTTTATTAAATTATTGCAATTTATCAATGCGCAGATTTGGTACATTAACTCGCAGCGAATAATGGTACCACCAGCAGCAAATGCAAACTAAAATTGCAACATTAAATAATAGTGCGCACTAAGCAAGTTCGTTATACGAGCGTAGCTTGTCTAAAAACTCGTTAGGTTTTTTATTTCGATAGAGGAGGGCGGGAGGGACGCCCCTGGAGTTTCGCATTTCTCTCTTCTTTTTTTTGATAAGGCCCAGGGGCCTTGAAATGACTTAAATAAGTTAATTGGGCATCGCATGGTGGTGTTTGCGCTGAGGTGGGGGGGGGGCTTCTAAAATTCTTTCTATTCATCTAAGACTTGGAAATACTTTAGATTTCAGCTGCTATAGCTCAAACTAATACAGGGTGGATCATTTCACAGACAGGCGATGTAAATAAACGCGTGGAGAAATAGAATGTAGAATGCGTATTCTGAGCTCACATTAACCGTTGTTGCTTATTTGTTATTATTGCGTGCTAAAAAATGCTATTCAAATATAGTACACAAGTTAAAAATATTCTGAGTGACACTATTCTAGTGTGTTATTTAAGAAAGGTGTCCTTAATATATTCCAGGCTCATAAATTGTTGCTAGGAGCGTCAGAAGGTTGCTAAGAGGGTTAATTAGTTGCTAGGGACGCTGCAAGGTCTCTAGGAACACGAAAAGGTTTTCTAGGAACTCCAGGTTGCTAGGTTCGCTGCAAGGTTATTCTAGACTCTTCACTATCTTCTTTGAGCGCTAGAACTACAATAACAATGCTCATAAGAATGCAGAAAAAGTTTCCATAGCTCGTAGTTTTCCAGCCATTATCACCTTAGCAAATTAGAAATCGAAACCTTATTCAATAGAAATCGCCCTAAGTAGCTAGAAAATCTCCTCCTTTGGGTTCATAGAGCTTAAAAAAATCACCTCAGCAATTTGAAAATTCACTGAGCAAGGAGAAAATCCTTGAAAATCTCCCCAGCAATTAGAAAATCTCCCCGAGCATGTGAGAAATCCCCTAAAAAGTAGAAAATCTCTTTCAGCATCATAAAAAGTCTATTCAGTTTATTGCAGATAACCCAATTAAATTTGGTTGAGCTTTTCGAGCTCTGGCTAGACAGAAATTCTTGGACAAACAAAAAGACAGACAAACTAAAGACATTTACCACAATAGATTAAGCCCACTTGGTTAGCACAGTATAATAAAAATGTTACTGCAAATGTACATAACTGCTAATGGTTAAATTTCTTCGAAAAGGTATTTCTTATGCTGGAAGTGCTTTCTGGTATAAGCTTTGTGGTTGAAAAAAAGAATTATCGACTTCTTTTCAGGTCAGATTTTTTATAGCTGTTAAAAATCCATTCCGTTATTCTGTGCAGATTGCTATTTCCATCCTGCTTAATCTGTCCAGAAACTGTGACTGTGGCCACCCAACAGGGCCACAATTTCCTCTCTGCTTTCGCGTGTTAAAAAAAGTACATACAAGCTATGAAAATGTCGCACAAAATGCTGGAAGGGAAGAAATTAGGAATCTCCCGATATGCGGATCGAGGAGCGGGGTTTGTTTGGCTCTCCTGAGGGCTTAAGAAACTTGACACCGTTTTGGGAAACGCGTGCCGATCTGCTTGCAGTGTAACAAGCATTTTCTAACGTGTTGAGGCTAAGATTTGCAGCCTAAGCCAGGCTATTACATGGGATTTTATAGCTAAAAGTGTACCGAGAATATTTATCTTCCTTGTTGCACGCAGCTTGTTGAAAACCGCAAAATTCTGATGGACTCCAAACTGGGTCAGCGGAAAAAGCTCTTAAACTTCTTTGTTGCTTTGAAAAAGTCACGTGGCTTAAATATTTTAACAAAGAAGCAAAATATTTGGCTGCACTCTGCTCGCAGATAGATAGATAGATAGATAGATAGATAGATAGATAGATAGATAGATAGATAGATAGATAGATAGATAGATAGATAGATAGATAGATAGATAGATAGATAGATAGATAGATAGATAGATAGATAGATAGATAGATAGATAGATAGATAGATAGATAGATAGATAGATAGATAGATAGATAGATAGATAGATACATAGATAGATAGATAGATAGATAGATAGATAGATAGATAGATAGATAGATAGATAGATAGATAGATAGATAGATAGATAGATAGATAGATAGATAGATAGATAGATAGATAGATAGATAGATAGATAGATAGATAGATAGATAGATAGATAGATAGATAGATAGATAGATAGATAGATAGATAGATAGATAGATAGATAGATAGATAGATAGATAGATAGATAGATAGATAGATAGATAGATAGATAGATAGATAGATAGATAGATAGATAGATAGATAGATAGATAGATAGATAGATAGATAGATAGATAGATAGATAGATAGATAGATAGATAGATAGATAGATAGATAGATAGATAGATAGATAGATAGATAGATAGATAGATAGATAGATAGATAGATAGATAGATAGATAGATAGATAGATAGATAGATAGATAGATAGATAGATAGATAGATAGATAGATAGATAGATAGATAGATAGATAGATAGATAGATAGATAGATAGATAGATAGATAGATAGATAGATAGATAGATAGATAGATAGATAGATAGATAGATAGATAGATAGATAGATAGATAGATAGATAGATAGATAGATAGATAGATAGATAGATAGATAGATAGATAGATAGATAGATAGATAGATAGATAGATAGATAGATAGATAGATAGATAGATAGATAGATAGATAGATAGATAGATAGATAGATAGATAGATAGATAGATAGATAGATAGATAGATAGATAGATAGATAGATAGATAGATAGATAGATAGATAGATAGATAGATAGATAGATAGATAGATAGATAGATAGATAGATAGATAGATAGATAGATAGATAGATAGATAGATAGATAGATAGATAGATAGATAGATAGATAGATAGATAGATAGATAGATAGATAGATAGATAGATAGATAGATAGATAGATAGATAGATAGATAGATAGATAGATAGATAGATAGATAGATAGATAGATAGATAGATAGATAGATAGATAGATAGATAGATAGATAGATAGATAGATAGATAGATAGATAGATAGATAGATAGATAGATAGATAGATAGATAGATAGATAGATAGATAGATAGATAGATAGATAGATAGATAGATAGATAGATAGATAGATAGATAGATAGATAGATAGATAGATAGATAGATAGATAGATAGATAGATAGATAGATAGATAGATAGATAGATAGATAGATAGATAAACTGACTGTAGTCAGAAGCAAAAATTAAGATTTTTTGAATAATCTCAAGGAAAGCGACAAGCAGTGGTGATTCTGCAATATTTTTCACTTTTTGCGCTTCTGACGTGTGTGCAATCCTGGTTTCCATCAAATCACATTTTGATAAGCATACTTTTCGCAGTCCAGTCCTACCACATGCCGCCCCCCTGCAGCAAGGCGTGCAGTATCAGCAGATACTTGGGTTCCCACGCCAGATAGGGTTTCGGTTTCTTGCGTGTAACCCAACTCCTCAGCTGCCTTGGCTGGTATCTGGTGCAACAGACTGCAAGAAGAAGACAGGCGTCCGAGTGAATTCCTTGAAACTGTAAATTCTGATGGTTTGCCTGACTTTTTCTGTGTCAAAAAAAAGTTTTCTACTGCATTTATTTGCACAGCCTAAAAATGAAGCGTAGTTTAATTGCGCAAATTAGTCTTGGTAAAGCTCATTAATGGAACTTCTTCGCGTTTTTTATAGCTCCATTTTACTGTCTACAAGAAAATGCAAATGACTAGCCATAAAGATTGAATTTTGTGCTTTCTCTGTGCGAATGACGTCATTTTTATAATTAGTTTTTTTGTGATTCGGCTTACTGTGCAGCAGGCGGGAGTTCTTTTTGGGGTGAGGGTGCATCTTTGGGCGTCTAGAATTCTAGCTTGAAGGCTACAAAGCTACTGACAAAGACGCGAAAACGCTACTGACAAGAAGGACCCTGCAGCTACTGACAAGAAGGACCCCAAAGCTACTGACAAAAAGGACCACAAAGCTACTGACAAAAAGGACCCCGGAGCTACTGACAAGAAGGACCCCGAAGCTACTGACAAGAAGGACCCCAAAGCTACTGACAAAAAGGACCACAAAGCTACTGACAAGAAGGACCCCGAAGCTACTGACAAGAAGGACCACAAAGCTACTGACAAAAAGGACCCCGAAGCTACTGACAAGAAGGACCACAAAGCTACTGACAAAAAGGACCCCGAAGCTACTGACAAGAAGGACTTCAAAGCTACTGAAAAGAAGGACCCCGAAGCTACTGACAAGAAGGACCCCAAAGCTACTGACAAGAAGGACCCCGAAGCTACTGACAAGAAGGACCCCAAAGCTACTGACAAAAAGGACCACAAAGCTACTGACAAGAAGGACCCCGAAGCTACTGACAAGAAGGACTTCAAAGCTACTGAAAAGAAGGACCCCGAAGCTACTGACAAGAAGGACGCCGAAGCTACTGACAAGAAGGACCCCGGAGCTACTGACAAGAAGGACCCCGAAGCTACTGACAAGAAGGACCCCAAAGCTACTGACAAGAAGGACCCCGAAGCTACTGACAAGAAGGACCCCAAAGCTACTGACAAAAAGGACCACAAAGCTACTGACAAGAAGGACCCCGAAGCTACTGACAAGAAGGACCCCGAAGCTACTGACAAGAAGGACCCCGAAGCTACTGACAAGAAGGACCCCAAAGCTACTGACAAAAAGGACCACAAAGCTACTGAAAAGAAGGACCCCGAAGCTACTGACAAGAAGGACCCCAAAGCTACTGACAAGAAGGACCCCGAAGCTACTGACAAGAAGGACCCCAAAGCTACTGACAAGAAGGACCCCGAAGCTACTGACAAGAAGGACCACAAAGCTACTGACAAGAAGGACTTCAAAGCTACTGAAAAGAAGGACCCCGAAGCTACTGACAAGAAGGACCCCGAAGCTACTGACAAGAAGGACCCCGGAGCTACTGACAAGAAGGACCCCGAAGCTACTGACAAGAAGGACCCCGAAGCTACTGACAAGAAGGACCCCGAAGCTACTGACAAGAAGGACCCCGAAGCTACTGACAAAAAGGACCACAAAGCTACTGACAAGAAGGACCACAAAGCTACTGACAAGAAGGAACTCAAAGCTACTGACAAGGAAGGCGTAAATGCTACTGACAAGAAGGACCCCGAAGCTACTGACAAGAAGGACCCCGAAGCTACTGACAAGAAGGACCCCGAAGCTACTGACAAGAAGGACCACAAAGCTACTGACAAAAAGGACCCCGAAGCTACTGACAAGAAGGACTTCAAAGCTACTGAAAAGAAGGACCCCGAAGCTACTGACAAGAAGGACCCCAAAGCTACTGACAAGAAGGACCCCGAAGCTACTGACAAGAAGGACCCCAAAGCTACTGACAAGAAGGACCCCGAAGCTACTGACAAGAAGGACCACAAAGCTACTGACAAGAAGGACTTCAAAGCTACTGAAAAGAAGGACCCCGAAGCTACTGACAAGAAGGACCCCGAAGCTACTGACAAGAAGGACCCCGGAGCTACTGACAAGAAGGACCCCGAAGCTACTGACAAGAAGGACCCCGAAGCTACTGACAAGAAGGACCCCGAAGCTACTGACAAGAAGGACCCCGAAGCTACTGACAAAAAGGACCACAAAGCTACTGACAAGAAGGACCACAAAGCTACTGACAAGAAGGAACTCAAAGCTACTGACAAGGAAGGCGTAAATGCTACTGACAAGAAGGACCCCGAAGCTACTGACAAGAAGGACCCCGAAGCTACTGACAAGAAGGACCACAAAGCTACTGACAAGAAGGACCCGAAGCTACTGACAAGAAGGACCCCAAAGCTACTGACAAAAAGGACCACAAAGCTACTGACAAGAAGGACCACAAAGCTACTGACAAGAAGGACCCCAAAGCTACTGACAAGAAGGAACTCAAAGCTACTGACAAGAAGGACCCCGAAGCTACTGACAAGAAGGACCACAAAGCTACTGACAAGAAGGACTTCAAAGCTACTGAAAAGAAGGACCCCGAAGCTACTGACAAGAAGGACCCCGAAGCTACTGACAAGAAGGACCCCGGAGCTACTGACAAGAAGGACCCCGAAGCTACTGACAAGAAGGACCCCGAAGCTACTGACAAGAAGGACCCCGAAGCTACTGACAAGAAGGACCCCGAAGCTACTGACAAGAAGGACCACAAAGCTACTGACAAGAAGTACCCGAAGCTACTGACAAGAAGGACCCCAAAGCTACTGACAAAAAGGACCACAAAGCTACTGACAAGAAGGACCACAAAGCTACTGACAAGAAGGACCCCAAAGCTACTGACAAGAAGGAACTCAAAGCTTCTGACAAGGGAGGCGTAAATGCTACTGACAAGAAGGGTCCCGATTGTAAAACGACACTGTATGAAAACAAGAATTCCCTAAAGGATAAAGGATGCTTTGAAATCAATTAATTAATCTACAAATCAAGCATAATTAAATCCCTATCACGTTCTCAGTTTGTGCCTTAGTTCTTTTTTAGATCTCATCAGATTGTATCGCATCTGTCATCTCATGCGTGAGCAAGCAATCCGCTCAATATTAACCGTTAACGCTCGTTGAGCATTGCCACCTGAGCCCAGACACTAATCACAGGCTTAGCCTTATTTGATTGTTCTTGTTGCTAATTGCTCAAACTCGAGCCCCTCGTACGTGTATTCAACATCGTTCTCTTATACCGCCGCATCTGTCCACGCAATCTTATTATTGAAATCCTGACAGAAAATTTTCCCTTGAATGATTTCTCTCATGCTCCCATCCTATCTGTCTCTTGGTCACCCCACACCAATTCGTTTCTATAATCTATTTGACTATTGAATTCGATGTCAAATTAAATTCAGATTTTTGGCGCAATAATTTCTATCAATGCCAGCGTAATTTCTCCCCCAATTTCTTCCCCTATCTGTTTCCCTCTCTACTCTCTTTCTCCCCTTTTCCCACTGAGTCGATAATCTTGACAGACCCGCTGACGCTGATTATCGAAGAAGATTTACGACCAATAAGAGGCTTGCTTGGAGCTTTTATAGGCGCCAGCGTATTAATTTGATTTAATTCTTATTGCAACGTGCTCAGCAAGGGTTGCCAGTAAGCTCCGGTTTTATAACTCCCAATGGGAGAATAAATGATCGTTCTCTACATTATACTATTGGATTATTGTTTCTATAGAGAATTTTCAGGCCTAGCCAATAACCAGGAGGATTTCGGATTAATTCTATGCCTGCTCAAGGTTAAAGCTGTAATTTACGAACGGGAGCGCTTGACTAGTGAGTGAGCAGGGATTTAACAATGCAATCTTACATACAGTACAAGTGCGACTGGAACAAATGCTAAGAGAACGTTCACTGCAGTGAATGCCCCCCTACGTGACCCTGGCGTCGCCTCCTCAATTCAAACCAACATGCAGCCTTAAAAAAATCCTGTAAAGCAGCTTGTAAATCAAAGAGAAATTGCTCCCCTGTGATCTTCCATTAGACTCAGTAGTGTTACAATTTTTCCTGTGTTAAAAAAACTTGCGACCTGCCACGAAGCCAGCGCGTGACAAGCAGCCTTCAACAAAGTAAAAAAAACGAAAATCACCTGCTGGTCTTTTTGTCAATTCATGCCATTTGCGACACAAATTTCTACCTAATTTTTCGGCTTCAATAGGCGGGCAGGGCGCGACTTTCGCTCGCGGTTTTTTTGTACTATTTTGGCTTGTACTTTTATAGTAAGTAGATAGAGTAGCAACTTCTCTGCTAATTATAAGATTTTGCCAATGCATGACTTGTCGTTTTTCAGCAAAATAAATTGTCTGAAATCGATTGGCAGGTACTAATTATTTCACATTTTTGTGTGAAACTTGGTTAAATCAGTTCATAAACACGTGGGCCCTTGTTTTCGTAGTTCCCACTAGTTCGCAAAGGAGATGTTGACAACAAAGGTCACACTCGAGGTCAATGTGTACGAGGCGCTTCATTCAGGGCCGAGTGTGATTTTCCAGGGGGATCATAATGGATGTTTTTCTCCGATTCTTTTGCTTATCTGACCTTCTACTGACCCTAGCGATTCGGTTGAAGTATACGCTAAACAGTTGCATTAGTCTACTGAAAGTAGAAAAGATAAAATGTTTGCCTAAAAATATGGTCTTTCACATGGTTAAGACATACTGAAAAATAGCTGCATGAAAACAAAATAAGATAAAAAAATCTTCGGGGCTGAAGAGCTTGTAGACATTGTAAAGTATATATTATCATAATAACGAACAATTAGAGTAAATTATCAGCAGAAAATTCTTAGTTAATAAAAAATTAAAAACTTGTAGCAGCAATAACAATACTACTACATGTACTCAGAGAAGGCAGAAATTTACAAAAGTAGAATTTTAGTAAACAAATTATTGATTGTCCAAAAAAATCCACCAACTTGCTTTTGACACTGGTTCCTTGATTCGTAATACTCGTCAGTCCCAGCATCCCGTCTCCCCATCAGTCCCAGCATCCCGACTCCCCATCAATCCCAGCATCCCGAGTCCCCACCAGTCCCAGCATCCCGTTTCCCCGTCAGTCCCAGCATCCCGACTACCCATCAGTCCCAGCATCCCGACTCCCCATCAGTCCCAGCATCCCGACTCCCCATCAGTCCCAGCATCCCGACTCACCATCAGTCCCAGCATCCCGACTTCCCATCAGTCCCAGCATCTCGACTCCCCATCAATCCCAGCATCCCGACTCACCATCAGTCCCAGCATCCCGACTCACCATCAGTCCCAGCATCCCGACTCCCCATCAGTCCCAGCATCCCGACTCCCCATCAGTCCCAGCATCCCGCCTCACCATCAGTCCCAGCATCTCGACTCCCCATCAATCACAGCATCCCGACTCACCATCAATCCCAGCATCCCGACTCCCCATCAGTCCCAGCATCCCGAGTCCCCACCAGTCCCAGCATCCCGTTTCCCCGTCAGTCCCAGCATCCCGACTCCCCGTCAGTCCCAGCATCCCGACTCCCATCAGTCCCAGCATCCCGACTCCCCATCAGTCCCAGCATCCCGACTCCCCATCAGTCCCAGCACCTCGCCTTGAAGAAAGCCAGCATCTCAGCGTCATCAACAGAGCGGCCATTGACGCCGGCGTACACCTGCTTGCAGATGCCAGTTTTCAATTTGTCCTGCAGCACGGCGATGTACTTGTCCAAGATGGCTGAAAACGAGTCGATGCGACGGTCAGTACATCAGTTAGAAACTGCATGGCAACTGCACTTAGCGTTGGAGAACTTACGCAGCCCCATCACCCGGCCCCATTTGATCATGTACTCCGGCAGACGCGGATCGTCAAACTGCTCGTGCTTAACCAGCAGGCGAACAATCTCGCCGAAGATGTAAGCGTCGTCGAACGACGGATTGGCGGCGTCGGCGATCGGGAATCGGCAGTAGATGTCGACAGCTTTGAGCGGCTGCTTCCCAGTTAGCACCATGTCGGCAGCTTCGATATAGGCGTCGTGACAGTCGGGCGACATTCGCTGCACCGCCTCGAACATCGCCAACGCTTCGTCGGGCTTCTCGGCGGCGCGAAGTGTGCGCGCCAGTGCCAGACGCGCCGCCGCGCTCGGCCGATTGATTGGCGCCGCCGGTTTCTTCTTGGGCGACGCCGCTTGTGGCGCCGCTTGCGCCTCCGGTTGCGGCGCCGGTTGTGGCGCCTCAGCTGTCGCGGCCGGCGCCTCTGGAGTGGCGCCACTTTTTGTTGCCGTAGTGGCAGCAGGTGCAGCGGGGCCGCCGACTTTGGTTGACGTTGTGGCGCCACCTCTTGCTGCGCCTCTTGTCGCGGCGCCGCCTCTATTGGATGCGGCGCCACCTCTATTAGCGCCGCCCCTATTGGCGCCACCCCTAGCCGCTGCTGGTGCTGCGCCGCCTCTAGCACATCCTGGATACAAAATACAGATAAGATAAACAAAAATCAATTTACCTGTCTGTCTGCCTGTCTGTCTGCCTGTCTGTCTTTCTGTCTGTCTGTCTGTCTTTCTGTCTGTCTGTCTGTGTGTCTGTCTGTCTGTCTGTCTGCCTGTCTGTCTTTCTGTCTGTCTGTCTGTCTTTCTGTCTGTCTGTCTGTGTGTCTGTCTGTCTGTCTGTCTGTCTGTCTGTCTGTCTTTCTGTCTGTCTGTCTGTGTGTCTGTCTGTCTGTCCATCTGTCTGTACGACTGTCTGTCTGTCTGTCTGTCTGTCTTTCTGTCTGTCTGTCTGTCTGTCTGTCTGTCTGTCTTTCTGTCTGTCTGTCTGTGTGTCTGTCTGTCTGTCCATCTGTCTGTACGACTGTCTGTCTGTCTGTCTGTCTGTCTGTCTGTCTGTCTGTCTGTCTGTCTTTCTGTCTGTCTGTCTGTGTGTCTGTCTGTCTGTCCATCTGTCTGTACGACTGTCTGTGTTTGTCTGTGTGTCTGTCTCTCTATCTGTAAAAACAAATCTGTCTTTATCTTTTGGCACCTCTGGCTCCGCCTCTTGGCGCTGCTGTTGGCGCAGTCGCAGCGGCAGTTTTCGGCGATTCCGACGTGGCCGATGTCGCCGCCGCTGTCGTCTGCGCTGCTTTCGCCTTGGCCTCCTCGGCGTCAGCCTGCTGCCACCAGTCCTGGCCGCGCACGAGCTCCGGCGCAGAGTCGCCCTCGGCGGGCTTGCCCTCCAACTCGATGGCGGCTCGCAGTGAAGCCTCAGCGTCGGCCAGACAACGCCGACGTTCGTCAGCCTCTGTCGGCGAGGTGGCCGCCTCGGCTCGGGCGAGCTGGGCGGTGCCGAGCTGGCAGAGCGCCGGCGACCAGAACGGATTCGAACGGACCAGCGTCTCGGCGACGCGACGCTGCAGCGCCGCCAAATCAGCGTCGGCCGAGGACGACGCCGTCGAGGATGTCGTCAAGGCAATCAACGCCGACAGACTGCGGCATCGACGCGCCAGGAGGAGTTCGCCGGCGGGATTGTTGCCAGTCGGCAGCAGGGCGGCGTGACAGTCGATGAGCAGCCGGCGCACCAGCTGGCGCCGTTCGCAGCGAGGCGGAAGCAGCGCCAGAGCTCGGGCAGTCAGCAGGCAGGCCTGATGGAGGCGGGCGGCACGCAGCGGGCCCCGCTGCTGTTGAGGAGTCAGCTGGCCGAGCGACAGGGCGGCCCGGAGCAGCGCGTGATCGGTCGGCTGCAGAGGCTCCTCGGCGAACAGGCGTCGTTTGGCCTCGGTGGCACCGGCTGGCGTCTGCAGCCGATGAAGCAGCGTCTCTAAACCGTCGCAGATGAGGTCGACGGCCTCCGGCGCTCTTGGCGGTTCGAAATCTTTGCCTGACTGCAGAATCTGGCGAGCTAGGGCCGCGCCGAGGTACAGTCGAGCGGTGGGATTGTTTGGCTGCCAGGACAGGGCCGACTCGAGGCGCCTGCCAGGGTTGAGGGGACGGGATGGTTTTGGCTGGCTGGGATTGATTGA
The DNA here is from genome assembly GCA_950096795.1 of Macrostomum cliftonense. NCBI lineage: Eukaryota > Metazoa > Platyhelminthes > Macrostomidae > Macrostomum > Macrostomum cliftonense. The sequence goes on along the minus strand of CATNEM010000212.1, from coordinate 554,734 downwards.
AATCAAAGCTCAGGAATCCTTAGTCGAGGTATTGAGAATAGGTGCCAATTTTTTTTCACAAAAATTTGAGGCTTCTACTACAACTCTTTCCCTCTTTTACCCTCACCCAGTCCAGGCACAAATCCATCTCTTACCCCCTCACCCATTCCAGGCACCACTTTATCTCTTACCCCCTCACCCAGTCAAGGATCCACTTTATTTCTTACCTACTCACCCAGTCCAGGCACCACTTTATTTCTTACCTACTCACCCAGTCCAGGCACAAATCCATCTCTTACCCCCTCACCCAGTCCAAGCACCACTTTATCTCTTACCCCCTTACCCAGTCCAGGCACCACTTTATCTCTTACCCCCTCACCCAGTCCAAGCACCACTTTATCTCTTACCCCCTCACCCAGTCCAAGCACCACTTTATTTCTTACCTACTCACCCATTCCAGGCACCACTTAATCGCTTACTTACCCCCTTACCCAGTCCAGGCACCAATCCATATCTTAACCCCTCACCCAAGTCCAGGCACCAATCCGTCTCTTACCCCTCACCCAGTCCAGGCACCTATCCATCTCTTAACCCCTCACCCAAGTCCAGGCACTAGTTCCTCTCAATCCTCATTACGTCATCAATCTTTTTCTCAGGTCACTCTCATTCACCCATCGCATTCCTTTTTTTAATCAGCAGACGGCCAATTAATGATCTCACCTCACAGCTTCTGCGTACTCGCCCCTAGCAACCATCAATCTTCCAACGTTGCAATGAAGCTCTCCATTGGAATCGGACAGGCTCAAGGCGTCCCTGTACTTGTCTAGAGCGCGAGAGAGCGGCGATTCTGACGACGCGGCTCGCTGCTGCGCGGCGCCTTCGACAGTTGCCTGACGACTCTTCCATAGGAACAAAGACTGAACAGAATCAGCTTTGGAGCTCTGACCCTGCATGTTGGGTTCAAATTTGGAGTTATAAGATTGGCTGCCAATTTTTTACTTATTCGCGTAGTTACTGGTCATTAACTAACCTGATCCCTGAGATGCCTCATCTCGGCATCGAGCGCTCTCAGCTTGGCGCCAAGACCGGCGCCATCCGACACGCCTCGCAGTCGGCAGATCGCGTCGATCTCGTCCTCCTTGGCGCTATCCAGCGCGGCCGTGTCCATGCCAGCAGATGCGGCTCCTCCGTCAGCCTCAGAATCCGCAACTTTCACTCCGCTAACATCTTGACAGTGCTGCATCTCTTCGAGCAGTTGGCCAAGTCTCAAATGCAGCTGCCAACGTGTTGGGGAGGAATTGCCAGTTGCCTCGATGGCGCACGCGTAGGCGTTGCAAGCTCGAAGCAGATGATCTTGCGGCGAGTTGCCAGGCAGGTAAGAGCGACTGGTGGCTGTGCAAATGAGAATTTTGAGTCATCGTTGCACAATCAAGAGAAGTTCGATGCAAATGGAAATAGAGCAAATTTTTTTTCAACTTTGCTTTTTCTTTAGCCAATGTATATTAATGCCCTATAAAAGTGTCTTTGTTTAATATGCAACATATATGCATATATACATCTAACATATTTTTGTTAATGTACATGATAATATAATCTATAAAAATGATGCTCTATTTACTTTAATTATACTAAAAAATCTTGTAATCACGCATATGAAAAAACTCCCTCAACTGTAGATTTAATACTCTTACCCAACTACTCCTTTCCAAATGTACTCATAAGGAAATTCTCTACCCTAATGTACACAGACAAATCTTATTGAATCGATATTTTAAGCATCAACCCATATGTACGCTGAACCTCCTTGACTGTACTGTGCACTAACACTAAAACAGCTCACTCTAATTAAAGATTGGGCCTTTTCTTCATCAATTCAATATTTTTACAAAAAATACTTAAATTTAATTGTTTTTTTAATCATTATTGTTGAAGCGAGAATTTTCGGCGCTGCAAAATGACTTAGGTCTGATAACTACCGTTTTTTGATTCTCAATCAGGATTTATTATTAGAGTATTTAGCTTTTACTTACCCGGATCCTCAGGCAGGCAGTCCAGATATTGTTGAACGCACTTTTCACCCATCTCAATCAGCTGCTTAGCTTCGCTGACATCAAAAATATTCCTCAGGCGTCGTTCCCACGGCCGAGCCGAATCAGGTGAAGCTCCGGCATCGGGCTTGCAGTGCTGATAGTTTTTGCGCAGTTCGCTCATCGTATTTGTTGTTGTTGTTGGCACCAATTTGGCGCTGAGTTCGCGCGCCGCGCCACGATAATTAGCGCCGCCGCGTAAATCGACAATTTCGGCCGGCAAAGCGGACAGGCGGGCGTCGGCCGACGTGTCCGAGCGCGGCTGCCAATGATTGTCCAAGGCCAGCGAGGAGCCGTCTATGGGATCTGCGCGGCTCGGACGGAACAGGCAGTCCAGCAGCTGGTTGGAGTACAGCTGAGCAGTGTCACTGGAGGCTGGGAGGCTGACTGGCTGATGGAGCAGCGATAGGCTGATCGGATCCTCGTAGGCGGCGGCATCAGCGGCATCGGTGAGCTGAATGTGCCGAGGACACGCGGCCCGAAGCACCGTCAGGTTGTACATCTGAACAGTTTTTATTTTATTGATTTGATTGGCTCATTAAAGGATTCATTGCATTGTCCTATTTCTGAATTAAATTACTTTATTTCAAAGCTGCTCACCCGCTTTGCAGACCCGTCAGCTGACAGGACCTCCACCATGACGCTGGTTGCGCCAAGGTTTAGCGTCACAGCGCCGTCAGTAATTGAGTCGGCATGAAAGGTGAGTCCAATTTTCAGGTCTGAGACTTTTGCTTCAACCTTTAAGTTGGTTGTCGAATACGGGACTCGACCTGCTCGTTTTATTTATTAATCAATTTTTTAGCAATTAGTCAATCGCCACATTTCTCTAACCCTTTAATTACGCTTCCTGAAAACTTTGTACCATATTTTATCTATTAAAACAGTAACCAGCCATCGGAAAATCTTCTCAAACAGCCAAATCTATTGAACCTAATCTTAAGCTTCTTTTCTTTTTACAAGTATTTCAACCGATTTAAAAGCGATTTTTTCCGAATTCGGCAAACTCCCCCCTCCTCACATTCGTAGTTGAGCTGATCCGGACTGAACGCCGGCTCCAAGCGACCCTCAGAGCCAACCGCCAAGGACGCCAAGCTGGCATCCTTGGCCGAGAGTCGGTGCACTGAGATCGTATAATTCCTAGTTGTGCAACCGTCCTCTGCTGTTACGTGGACTGTCAGAGTCAGTTTGGCTCCCTGTTCAACTGGAATAGTTTTGCTGCCGTCTCCGCCGCCCTGGAATATCAGAGTAAAATTATTCTTGGTTTAATTATTGATACCCTGTTAAAATTTTATAGCTGTATAGTTACCTTGATCTCATAAGAAGCACCATTATCACTAGTTCGAGGGTCCAAGGTGATGCTTTCAGCGTCACTAGCCAACGTTATGGAATAGCTAGTAACTTCCTTATTGAATGCAGGAGTCAAAGAACCTGGCTTTACCCCGAGCTTCTCTAAAGCACAGTCGTTCATGGTTGAGCTTTGGCTGCAATCAAATCGAGAATTTAAAGATTAATCGACAATATTGAAAAAACATTCTCACAAGAATTTTACCTAAAAAATTGAAAATATTTTTCCGGTCACTTCTAAATACAAAATCTAAATCCATTTTATTTACGAGGTGAAAATTATGAAGTGAAAATTGTGATAGTTAAACTGTAAAAGAAACTGATTTCAGACTCATATAGATGCTAAAAATTAGTTTAAAGTAAATAAAATTTCACAGAAGCCAGGTTAAACTTTAAGCTGTAATTAAGTGAAGAATTCTGCATTCTTGCTTCAGTGCATTTTGAAAATTGATTTGCTTGCGGTATTTATTAGCATTTTATGCATATTCGAGCAAAGTATTACAAAATATTGAAATGCACAAAAATTAGTTGATGTCGGTTCGAATGTGAGATAAATATTAAAACTGTACTACTTTATCTAAGAGGCTTGCCGCTTGCATTGTTACGCGCTGCAAAATCTCTTTTTATTTTGAAACTAAATTGCAGGTATCTAAGAACTCAATGGTAGACATACTTTTAAAGAAAAAAATGTAATTTAGTATTTATTTTTAATTTTCGTATTATAAAGGGATATATAGTACTAAAATTCTAGATTTTACTAGCCATGCCAACACACCTTTTGTTTTATTACGCTAAAAAGTTCAGAAAATTCCGTTTAAAGTAGCATTTAATTTTCCCCACGTGCTCGAGATGATGCACGCGACTTTAAGTTCTACTAAAAATTCCTGTATTTTTGTATTCTTCGTGACCTGGTCCCTAGGATTATCAAACATAAAAATCATTTCAATTTTTAGCTTAGTCTCAGTTAATAGCAGTTGTTTTTTGATGTACTTGACCAGTAGAGGAAGAAAATCATATTACCTGCAAATTAAAATCTAAAAATTTAAAACAATCCTATAAGCCGTCTATTTGACTCTTCATACGCATTTTTATTACCTTGAGTCAAAAAGTTTTTCCATTTTAGATTTGAATACTATAGTCAAGTTGTCTTATTTTAGGCTTAGCATTTCATATCAACTTTAAAGTAATAGTGTTACAAGCATTCACATGCATGTATTATTTTTTTAACTTTGATAACTAAATTCAATATAGTAATCGAATGCTTCGATATAGTTTACTCGAAAAACTTACTTGCTTAAAATATTCATTTTTGCAATATTTAATAGGCTTTAATTGGTATTTACATTTTTTAAAGTATGATTATCATTAAAAATTCAGTCCATTTTGTAATCAGCATTTTGAATTTTTATATTTTTATATGGTCTTGGATACTCTGTTCTATTGTATTTTAATAAATATCCTGCTAACATAGTTTAAGATAAAACAGTTAAAGTAAAAAATTAACTAAGCTAATTTTGAGTGGCCATAGTTTTTACCATCTAAATCAAAGTCAATTATAAAAAAGTACATGTGCAAATCCTTTTAATTTGCATATATAAAATCAAAGCTAATTATTTAATTTTTGCATAAGAAATATTTTAATAATTTCTTGAACTGCTGTCTCAAAATTTTTTACCTTCTCACCCTCTATCCAAGTGCTCAAGATAAATTTAACAAATTGGGCCTATACCATAGCCAAGATTTTTGTTCAGGGAGTTTGTTAGTATTGGTATAGATACTTAAATATGAATTAGTTGATAGGGATGCTTTTTAAATGGCTCAATACTATGATATATAGCACTCATAGAACATATACACCATGTGCATATGCACTTTAACTACTATTGGTATGTCACAAGCCAGTATTTTTAGCTTGTGGGAGGGAAGGTTAAGAGAGTCAGATTTTTTTTGAAGAAATGGCTGAGAAATGAACCATGGCCTCTACCCCTCTACCCTTTGAAACCAAGCATTTTTATGAGTAATTTTACTATTTAATCATGTTATAATCACATTATATTTATTACAATTGTGGCATAACATGAATTTAACCATTTAATCATGTTATAATCACATTATATTTATTACAATTGTGATCAAACACAAGTTTTTTATATGCTGCTTGTCTTATTTCTAAAAATCGAATGCCTTCCATTCCAATATATTCACTTGAAGAACCCAAAGCTATCATGGCCTCAAAAAGTCTATTGGAAGTCAGCAAGATTGGCCGCTGTTTTTTAGTCGGCCTCAACCGACCAGAGAAACGCAATTGCGTCAATGCCCAGCTGGCTCGCCTGCTATACGGCGCTTTTAAACAGTTTGAAGCGGACAAAGATTCCAGCGTGCTAGTGCTGCACGGGCATGGCAGCAGTTTCTGCTCGGGATTCGATTTGAATGAAGTGGCCAGCTCTGTCGCATCTGGGCCTCACTTTGGCCCGGTTTCTACTGGTGAGACGAGCTGTTTCTTTTCCAATTACACTCGGTAGTTTCGCTGCTGCTGGACAATAGCTTGCATGTAGTCTGTGTTCTGACCAGCCGTTTAAAACACAACATGTCGGTCTTTGTGTCTGATCTCTAAACAGTTGGTGTTTTCTATTAATCTGCTGACGGTTCTTCATTTGAACAGCATTTAGCTCTCTTTCTCTCTGTTCGATTTTTTCTGCCTCCTGAAATACATTTCTGTTCGTTGTTATGTAGTTGTTACACAAAGACAACAACAAAACATGGCATTCTGTAAATAGTTTGCTGACAATTGCTTTTAAGCCCTACTGATCATATTTAGTCCGTCTATGCTATCAAGAAATCGTACATAGTGCAAACCGCTTCAACATGCACACAAGACAAAGCCACACTGGCCCCAATGGGCCCGAGCCGGCTGCGTCTCAGCAAGCCCTCGGTGGCGGCCATTAACGGCTACGCCGTCGCTGGCGGCCTCGAACTCGCCCTACTCTGCGACCTTCGAGTAGTGGAAGAGTCGGCTATACTCGGTGTGTTCTGCCGCCGTTTCGGCGTCCCGCTAATAGACGGAGGCACCGTCCGGTTGCCGGCCCTGATTGGCCTGTCCAGGGCGCTGGATCTCATACTGACTGGTCGGCCAGTAAAGGCCAACGAAGCTCTCCAGATTGGCTTGGCAAATCGGGTCTGTCCAGATGGCCAGGCTCTGAAAACGGCAATAGCTCTGGCCGAAGAGATCGCCTCGTTTCCGCAGGTTGGAATCATGCTTTTAACTGCAATTAATTATTCTTATGTGATAATAGGATCGGAATAAAGAGTGCCCCACCTGAACTGTTGATGCTACTGATTGTTGACGTCATTTAAGTAGTATTAAAATTTTTTTATCGTAAAAATCAAATTGAAGTTTTCAGCTAGTTGAATTTTTTTCCCTATAACAGGCTTGCGCACGAGCCGACCGAGCATCGGCCCTCGCCGCCTCCTACTACAACACCAGCCCGGCCGGCGATTCGGTTGACGGTCTGCTTAGCCGGCTAGCCGTTGAATTTGAGGGAGGCCGCCGCGTGCTGGATGAAGCAGCTGTTGGGGCTGGCAACTTTGTTCGAGACGGACTCGGCAGAGGTGGACGGTTTATTGGCATCAAACACGGTGGCCAGGGAGCTAAGCTTTAGAGTTTTAATCGGTGCCGTCTCTCTTTCTAGATCTCATGACCAGGCGATAAATAATTTGTTGGACGCAACTGACGGGATTGCTCGGTCGATTTAGTGGATTGCTTGGACACATTGTTTTGCCTGACCTTGTGATAAATTTAGCTGGACCCCCAGGCATTGTTTATGCCGCAAAAAACATTCAAATTCTGCTGCCTTGTTACTGCGAGTAGCAAATAGATATGTACACATCTTTATATTTATTCATTTTAACTGTTTTTATAATATAGTACGAGCTAGCTACACAGAAAAAACTTTTGAGAGCAAAAAATAGCACGAAATACGAGCTAGCGCGAAAAAAAGAAAATGGTTTTAGGTATTTATAAAAAATCTGCGAGTTATAATTCTGAGTGGCAAGTCACACGAAACTGACCTACTAGCGCATCAATTTAAAGTCACCGAAATTTTTGCTTGTCACGTTATATGTGCGTCCGCTTCGAAAAGTACGAGCGAGCGCATTTCAATGCGGCAAGAAGTTTATAAGCAATGAATTTCTATAGATCAATAATGGTTAAAACATTTGACCGCTTTTTGGACTTTCATTCATGTCCAAAAACGCTACTCACCGACTTCTAACATTAGTAAATCGTCTTTAATTGCTGTTGTCCCAGCCCTCGCATTCGGGTTCCTATGCCGCTTAACGAAAAAAAAGATAGCCAGTCCAATAATGATGGCAAGTATAATTGCAAGTGGGCCGCCAATCGCACCGCCAATGGCGCTAGTCGGATTTTTAGTTGGCCTAGCAGTCAATTTAGTCTCGTTTTCGTTCGGCAATTTCTGTTTAATATGCATTGGATCTTTTGATTTGTCTCGCGCCTTTGCTGTCGGAGATTTTGACGCGGTCGATGTTGTTAGAGATTTCGCAATTGACGGGCAGATGTGAAGTATGTCTATTAAACAGTGTGCCAGCATTTTCTGACGCGGCGTTGCTCCGTCATCGAAATAATCGCTTGGACAGATAGCTCGATGACAGCTACCATCTAAATACGTACATGGCGACTGGTCATTACAAGGAATCTTAGGCAAAGCCGGACAAACAAGTAAAGCGCAGCGTTCTGTACTAATAGCAGATTGGGCCGTACTATCTGTTTCGAAAAAAAGAAATTGGTAGCCATGAATTATGCTGAATTAAAACAAAAACCACTAAAAAATCACAGTTAAGCAGAGCTAGAGGCCAACAAATAGGGTGCTTTAACACTTGCAAAAAAATTGCAATAGACATTATCCAAACCACGGTTTCAACTTTCAGTGGTAAGCATTATATTGTAGAAGGTACTTCGATTTAAGGGCATAAGCTTGGAAGGCCGGTTTTTACGGGCAAATACTTGCGCTCTATAATTAGGATTTTATTTAAGGGAGTGTTTTTAAGACAAGATTACATCGGAATATTGGGACGTTTTTTCTGCGATACAAATAGCTGGGGTACATGTAATTTTTTCATATTTCTATTGGTCTGCACGAAGTAAAGGTTGAAAGCATGAATTAAACAATATTTGGTCGTCAATCAACAGGACTTAATTCTAAACAAATGAGAGTAAAGCGGGGACTGATAAAACGATGACGTAAAAATATTAAAACCATAAATAAGCAAGATACTCTACGCAAGGTAAATTATCTTTAATAGTGAGTAGTACCTTGTTATTAGCAACTGCACAGCTGAGTGCGTGGGTGGTTTAGTCCCACCCAAGTTTGCTAGACTCGGCTCGCTTCGCTTATTTTAGACATAATACACAGTAACAGCCCTGCCTCCACAATGACGACATACGAGTTGGAATTTGCCAAAGATGGTAGCTCTTTTTGCAAAATTTTAATCAACAAAACAATTTCGATACCAATTAAACGCAAAGTTGTGAATACAGTATTTTTTAAAGCATTGAAATTGAGGTAAAATAAGCATGACCTAAATATCAAGTATTCAGTCTGTTTCGCTTTATATGTAGCCTTTTAAATTAATAGAAATAAGGCGATTTCATCATAAAATATTTATCATCAATTCGACCATCATAAGTTACTTACACACGATACTTACATGTACATAGAATGAGCCCAGCAGCCAGCCACAGTTGAAAACGTTTGCCATTCCAGGTCATTTTTTTAATAAAGTAGGCAATCAGCAGTCTCCTTGTATAATAAGAATATCAATTATCAAAACCCTAAGACTTAGCCACCAAACAATTCTTGTCTTAGAAGACAAGCATTATAAATCAGATTTAGACGCATCTAATACGGCACTAAAATGTACAGCGACTCCCACTCTCAAACGAGCCAACTCAGAATCTTTACGATGAACACATCTTTACGATGTGCAAACTGCGCAATGCAGCTAATGTACGCGTAAATGCAAAAGCTGTCCATAATTGTATAAGTAAAAACTCTCAAAACACACTTGCCTTCTCTTAATAATTAAGATAGAGTATTTATTTAAAACAAAAAACATAATGAATCTTTGCAACACCAGAAATGAAAATTTATTAACGCAAATAACATCCTACTAAGGCAATGTATTAAGCTTGAAGAAGAATTATCTAATTTAATAAAAATTTGAAAAATATATACTACTCGAGTGAGATTATATTGACGCGTAAATAAAAAGTTCACATTGACACCAGTGAAAATTTGGTCAACAAATAAAGAAACTAAATGACAACTCGCAATTTCAATAGCAAAATGGAAGACTAAAAAAGTAGAAAATTGAACGAAATCCTCTTTCGAGAAATGACACTTTCTCGCATTAAAAAAGGGAGCTACCTACTGACAGTAGGATAGATAGCCTTTCCAAAGGTTTGTTTTTTAAACCATTGTCAATTTCAGTTTTTAATTTTTTATAACAGGAAAAAAGCCGATAAACCGTACCAGACTACTTATGTTACAAACAGTAGTGCAATAAGCACATGTTACTATTATTATTTGTGTCACAATTCGAAGACGTCCAACACGCAGAACTCGGCCCGGCAGGTCGGACACGGCGCCTTGCCGGACATCCAGGCCTCGGTCTCTCGGCCGGCCTGCAATTGCCGACTGGCGAACCAACGGCCAAGGCAGCCGCGGCACCACATTGGTTGACAGCGGCATCCGCCGCAGCTATTGCCAGACGACTCGCAGCCGGGAGCTATCCTACAGTCGGCGGGCTGGTTCAAACAGCCCAGGCACTGCTGGCGCTCCGCAGAGGCGGAACTGTTGGATCCGGCTTGATTGCGAATTGGTCCATTGTCGGCCACGCACTGAACGAAAGCTTCAACAAACTGGTCGCTGAGGGATTGCCGGATCATCACCGACTGGGCGGCGGTGAGCGGCGCCGTCAGTTTCTCGCGCAGGTCGCCGTACAGGCTGGAATTGACGCGAACTTCGAACTGTTCGAATCTGTCGGCGTCAAGCGGGATGACGGCGATGCGAAGAATTTGAGCGCCGAGCGGCCCGCTGTCCGGGGACACCCGGTGCTCGTCGGCGGCCAGGACGCGGAGCATCAGGCTGGACTGCGGCGCCGCGTGTACAGTGTAGGCGCTGGTCTGCAGCAGCCAGCTGTCCGTTACTATTAGCTGGGGCGGCGACGGGGGGGTTTGGCTATTAGAGGCTAGTAGATTAACACGCTGATTTACAGACTCAATGACAGACAGACAGACAGGCAGACACAAAAATAGACAGACAGAGAGACAGTAAGACAGGCAGACAGACAGACAGACAGACGGACAGGCAGACAGACAGACAGACAGACAGACAGACAGACAGACAGACAGATAGACAGACAGGTACAGACAGACAGACAGACAGACAGACAGACAGACAGACAGACAGACAGACAGACAGACAGACAGACAGACAGATAGACAGACAGGTACAGACAGACAGACAGACAGACAGACAGACAGACACACACACACACACACACAAAGACAGACACGCAGACAGACAGATAGATGGACAGACAGGCAGACAAAGTCAGTTAGTCAGACAAGAGACGAGCCGCTCACCTGCCTGCCCATCTGGCCGGCAACGAATTTATCGTAGCGCCGAAATTCCACGTCAATAGCGCTGGCTACTTCGGCCCAGTTGGAGTTGCGAGTCGCCTTGGCCAGCTTGCGGGCAATCGGGTGGTGCTGCGGAAATGGCGAAAATTTTCTTTCAGAGCTATAGACAATTATTAAGGATAGCCCAAGTACCGAGTTTTGATTGCTTCGTTTGAAAAATAGTTTAAAATGAAAATAATTTTAAAATCTTTCACCTTCCAATGGATGTCAATAAGCCTGAATTGGCAATAGCCTATCGATTAAAGAATTTAATGAAATATGCGTGTATAAACCCTGAAACGCTAAGATAAACGCTCAGAATATTAAAAGTAAACAGCTGAATCTCTAACATAAACACCCAGAATATGTAAAATAAACACCCTGAATCTGTAAAATAAACACCCTGAATCTCTAACATAAACACTCTAAATATCTAACATTAAACACCCTAAATACCCAACATTAAACACCCTAAATATCTAACATTAAACACCCTAAATATCTAACATTAAACACCCTAAATATCTAACATTAAACACCCTAAATATCTAACATTAAACACCCTAAATATCTAACATTAAACACCCTAAATACCCAACATTAAACACCCTAAATACCCAACATTAAACACCCTAAATATCTAAAGTAAACACCCAGAATCTCTAAAGTAAACACCCTGAATCTCTAACAAAAACACCCTGAATCTCTAAGATAAACACCCAGAATCTAAACAGACCTCATCCTACAAGTTATCAAAAACACGAGAATCTCAAAACGCGCCCAGCACAGAATCACAATCACCACCGAATGCAAAGCCTCACACGAAAGCCCAGCCGAGTCCATTGCCAGTACACGCAGCACCCAGCCGCAGGCGCCAACGCAGCCAAGCAGGCCACACAGCGCCAAATCATTCCAGCTCGCCAAGGATTCGGCAGCAGCCTCAGATGGGGACAGGCGACGGCCATGTACAGGTAATACAGCGTCGGCAACAACGAATGCAAAAGTACAGTCAGGGCTGTACGCTGCAAATGATGACGCATGAATTGCAGTTGCTCGCTGGCTAACCAACGTTTGAACAGATTTTGAACGGTTAAACCGGCGCTAATCACTTCGTTCGGCGGAGCCACTAGGCAGAGGGCCGCGGCGCCGAATATCAGGGTGTGAACGGCGTCGCCAGTCTGCCAGGCGGCCGCTGCCGAGGCGGCTTCCATGGCTTCGCCGCTGTCGGCGGTGTCCGACCAGTCCAAGGCGTCTAAAACGTCGTCCTGAAATGCGTCGCATTACAATTCTTGGTTAATTATTTGTAGCGGGAATTTTTTAGGGTCTGAGGGCGGTTCTTAGGGTTTGAGGGCGATTTTTTAGGGTCTAAGGGCGATTATTAAGGTTCAGGGGCGATTCTCAATGTGTCGGTACGATTCTTAAGCTCTGAGTACGATTCTTAAGGTCTGAGTGCGATTCTTAAGGTCTGAGTGCGATTCTTAAGCTCTGAGTACGATTCTTAAGGTCTGAGTGCGATTCTTAAGCTCTGAGTACGATTCTTAAGGTCTGAGTGCGATTCTTAAGGTCTGAGTGCGATTATTAAGGTCTGAGGGAGATTCTTAGGGTTTGAGGGCGATTTTTTAGGGTCTAAGGGCGATTATTAAGGTTCAGGGGCGATTCTCAATGTGTCGGTACGATTCTTAAGCTCTGAGTGCGATTATTAAGATCTGAGTGCGATTATTAAGGTCTGAGGGAGATTTTTAAGGTTTAGGGGCGATTCTAAAGGTCTGAGGGAGATTCTTAGGGTTTGAGGGCGATTCTTAAGGTTCAGGGGCGATTCTTAGGGTTTTGGGGCGGTTCTTCCGTACGATTGTGGTGAATTAATCTTAAGTTTAAATTGCGATTCATTATGTTTCGAGGGCGATTCTTAGGGTTCAAAAGCGATTCTTGGGTCTGAGGGCGATTCTTAAGGTTCAGGGGCGATTTTTAGGGTTTGACGGCGATTTTTACAAGTCAAGTGCTATTTTTTCGCTTTGAAAACGTTTTTAGAAATTGAAAATGGCGATGTTTTTGACAAAGAAATTCCTTGGATTCACGAGCGATTTTGTTTATTCATAGGCGATTCTTTCGTTTTTAGAGATGATTAAATTAAGAATCGATGATAGACTATGCAACGATAGAATGTAGCTACTGGATAGTTGGTAAATACAATAAATTAATAGTGTCGAAAAATTAGGAAAATTCAGGGTTAATGCCTCGCAATAGCATGAATGACAAACAAAAAATAGTTGGCAAGAAGCCACGCACATTACACACACGCCCGCAAGATGCGTAAGATGTTAAGGCAACTCTCAATGAATGGAAACAAGAGAGACCCATGAGACCCAGAAAGAGAAAGAAAATAATAAGGGTAAGCGGCGGCGCTCATGCACACAATCTAGTGAGAAAGCTAAAAGAATCCAGCAAGAATGGAGGGGAGGAGCGGGCAGCTAAAAGCATCTGTAGAAATTCTCCTGCAGCTAAACTGACCAGCAGATCTCGCTGCTAGCCAACCACAGACGGCATGAGACAGGCAGTGAAGGTTGGCTCAACCAAAGCAAAGCTAACATTCTGGCTCTATACCAAACCGAGAGAGCCAATGGGCAGTGCTAAACAGCCCTATTATCGGCAGCTAAACTCATCTAGTACAGCTGCTTATAAAAGCCAGAGAGCAGGGCAGCCACGGGTGCCCACACAGCCAATTGTTTAAAGCAATCCTTTCAAGTTTGACAAAAAACACGAGGCAAACTCTCCGAGACCAGCAGCCATGTCCGAGCGCAAGGCCGTGATCAAGAATGCCGACATGTCCGAGGACATGCAGCAGGACGCCGTGGACTGCGCCACCCAGGCCTTGGAGAAGTACAACATCGAGAAGGACATCGCCGCCTACATCAAGAAGGAATTCGACAAGAAGTACAACCCAACCTGGCACTGCATTGTTGGCCGCAACTTCGGCAGCTATGTGACCCACGAGACCAAGCACTTCATCTACTTCTACCTGGGCCAGGTGGCCATCCTGCTGTTCAAGTCTGGTTGAATTGACTGACTTGACTAACCAATAATAATAATAACAATAGTTGAACAAAACACTTGACCCTACCAACTCTAATAAATAATGTGATTGCTAAGTAATTAAAATCCCTACAAATAGCCAAATTTATCAGGTACAGAAAATATACTCTTAGTATATAATTTAAATATGCCTTAATTTTCTTAAACTGAACAAGTCGATCCTTCCTTTATTTAAAAAATAACGAAAAAAACACTTAAGCTGGACACAATTTTACGAAGCAGTAGTAGTATCATACGCATATATTTTAACTTTTTTTACGATATTATCTCTCTTTCTCACGGAGCTTCTTGTGAAATGAACAAATCAAAAAAAAGAAAATTATTAAAGAAAATTAATAATAACATTCGACCTGTGGACATGGAAGTAACCAGAGTTAATAGCCGTATTCAATATACGCACGTAATCGATGACATTTTTAGCTCTACTACGCTAACTACGCTACATATCGGCAGCCGAACAAACACACTAAAATCTGGCCGGCCACATACTGGACCCGCAAAATATATATAGTTTTAATTTAAAGCAGGTTAGGGCACGGCAGAATAAAAATAGTTAAAGTGCAAGCCTGTTTTCTCAAACTAAAAAAACGCACATTGGCAGGAGCGCTCGATACTAAAAAAATGGGAAAAATAATGTCCTATGATAGTTAATTTTTGTTAAACTGGACTACTACTACATCGGGTGAAACTGCTCCACTTTAAAAAATAGAAGTTTTGGGGTCACCTTAGCTACAAAACACAACTGAACTGAAGCAAACTGCTTAAGCCACGGATTTAAATGCCAGGTTTGTTTTCAGAAATAAAAAAAACTGTCTACTTCAAAATGACAATAAACGGATTTATTATTAAAAGAGGATAATTACAGATTTTATAAAAGGAAAAACGGGGGGAGGCGCCTCACAAGCCGAACGCAATTTACTTAAAAAAACCCGAGTTGTAAGCACGCCTTTATTAGGCTTAGCTTTGGAGAAAGTAACAGATCAAATGAAATTATTTAATTTATTTAAAGCAAATTATTCATAAAGAATGTAGCTAAGTGTGCGTGCAATTATTTTAATTCCTTGAAAAAATATTTTTTTAAAGTTGTCTTTAGGTTAGGAAAAAAGTAAAAATACTTGCTATTATGTTTTTTATTTCAATTACAAATAACATACGCTCGTATAAAATACACTGCCGACTACTAAAGCAAGTAGCAAGATTGCAGTAGTAGAAAATGATAGTAAAAAAATCTGCCATCTTTTTTTTTCGTCTAATAGGTGTATATCGAACTCAAACAGCTGAGAAATGTATAATAATAACAATAATTAATAAAAAATAACTATTTTCTGGTTGGTCGCAGTCACGCAGTGAGGAGATGATGTACAAAAAAACACAGACACAGAAGATAGAAAACAGAATACAATGATGAATGAATAGCGGTGCACAAGCTAGTTAGCTAGTTATCAATAGCTTAGGTAGTTCAGCCCCCCAGGGGAGGGCCACGAAGGTAAAAATGACAAGCGTTGAGGGCAGGCTGCAGGCGAGTTGTACTTTCGTAAAGGCGTATTACTTTATCGCAAATTAGCAGCAACGCTTTCTTTCTCAGACATTTTTTGGCTTCACTAGAATGCAAGAATTATTTAGACTCTAGTGCTGACATGGCCGCGGAGACAAAAAGTTTGACATAAAAAAACAGATACCGACAGACCGACAGACAGACAGTGATAGACAGACAGACAGACAGACAGAGAGTGATAGACAGACAGACAGACATAGACAGTGATAGACAGACAGGCAGACAGACAGACAGGCAGACAGACAGTGATAGACAGACAGACAGACAGACAGACAGAGAGTGATAGACAGACAGACAGACAGACAGACAGAGAGTGATAGACAGACAGACAGACATAGACAGTGATAGACAGACAGGCAGACAGACAGACAGGCAGACAGACAGGCAGGCAGACAGACAGACAGGGAGGAAGACAGACAGGCAGACAGACAGACAGACAGACATAGACAGTGATAGACAGACAGGCAGACAGACAGACAGGCAGACAGACAGGCAGGCAGACAGACAGACAGGGAGGAAGACAGACAGGCAGACAGACAGACAGACAGACATAGACAGTGATAGACAGACAGGCAGACAGACAGGCAGGCAGACAGACAGACAGGGAGGAAGACAGACAGGCAGACAGACAGAGAGTCAGTCAGACCAAAGTCGGACAAGCAGGCCAAAAAGACCATGACTCAGATATGCCAAATCATACAGTCCCAAACAGTTACGAAGCCATGAAGCTAATAAATAATAAAATATCAAAGCACAGAGGGTCACAGGTTTTCTAATGAGACAAAGCAAAAAAAAACAATTGAAAAAAATCATTTTAAACTGTTGCCTTATTTTCTTTTAACCGCACAACTTAACAGCCGTAAATAAAATAGCTAAAAGAAATTAACCAACAAGAAATGAAGTTTCACTGTGCCAACTTCGCGTCCAGCTTACTAAATTATCTTAATTAAAAAAAATAATATTTGTTTAACTTATGAAATGAAAAAAAAGTTTCTTTTTACAATTCGTTAACACAAAGACCCCTCAGCCACACAAAGACACTTCGCCTCAACACGATAAAATAGAACCGAATTAGTTAATTATTGTCTCCATAATGATTAGTGTCCTCCTGATGTTGCTGCTGCTGCTGCTTCATAAGCAGAAGTCGCAGATTGCCCTCCGTGATGGTCAAACGCTTCTCAAGGATGGCAACAGTCTGCGGTAAGTTATGGGAAGTGAATGATTTAGTAACATCTTATTAGTATCCTCCCGGCGACATCTGCCTCCGCATCGCAACTGAGTGGGATCTGCTTTCTCTGAGCAACTGGGTGGGATTTGCTCTCCCCTAGCAAACGGGTTGGATCTGCTTTACCTTAGCAACTGGGTGGGATCTGCTTTACCTTAGCAACTGGGTGGGATCTGCTTTACCTTAGCAACTGGGTGGGATCTGCTTTCCCTTAGCAACTGGGTGGGATCTGCTTTACCTTAGCAACTGGGTGGGATCTGCTTTCCCTTAGCAACTGGGTGGGATCTGCTTTACCTTAGCAACTGGGTGGGATCTGCTTTCCCTTAGCAACTGGGTGGGATCTGCTTTCCCTTAGCAACTGGGTGGGATCTGCTTTACCTTAGCAACTAGGTGGGATCTGCTTTACCTAAGCAACTGGGTGGGATCTGCTTCCCCGTAGCAACCGGGTGGGATCTGCTTTACCTTAGCAACCGGGTGGGATCTGCTTTCCCTTAGCAACCGGGTGGGATCTGCTTTACCTTAGCAACCGGGTGGGATCTGCTTTACGTTAGCAACCGGGTGGGATCTGCTTTACCTTAGCAACCGGGTGGGATCTGCTTTACCTTAGCAACCGGGTGGGATCTGTTTTCCCTTAGCAACCGGGTGGGATCTGCTTTACCTTAGCAACCGGGTGGGATCTGCTTTACCTTAGCAACCGGGTGGGATCTGTTTTCCCTTAGCAACCGGGTGGGATCTGCTTTACCTTAGCAACCGGATGGGATCTACTTTCCCTTAGCAACCGGATAGGATCTGCTTTACCTTAGCAACCGGGTGGGATCTGCTTTACCTTAGCAACCGGGTGGGATCTGCTTTCCCTTAGCAACCGGGTGGGATCTGTTTTCCCTTAGCAACCGGGTGGGATCTGTTTTCCATTTAGCAACCGGGTGGGATCTGTTTTCCCTTAGCAACTGGGTGGGATCTGCTTTACCTTAGCAACCGGGTGGGATAAGCTTTCCCTTAGCAATTGGTAGGGACCTGCTCTCCCTAGCAATCGGGTGGGATCTGCTTCCCTTGTTGACAAAGTTTAGCTCATCGGTCAGTTAAACAAACTAAATGACTAATACAAACCTGAGTCAGTATATCCAACTGGCCAACAATATGCTCTAACGTGGTACTGATTATAGGCGGTACACCAGCCATAGCCGGACTAATCCACATAGATACAGGCGGTTGGCAACCATTGCTCATAGCCATTGGATGAGGCATTGGCGGCTGCTGCTGTTGAGTAGGAGGTCCATTCGGTAGTATCACCATTCCAGGAGGTGGCAGAGTCTGTTCCCTCTCGCTATCTGCAGCGCAATTCGGCGATGCAGCATTAACCACCTGTGATGGAGCAGTCAGCTCAACATCAGTAGACTGACCATTGGTGGCTACCTCGCCATTATTATTGGCAGCATTGGTGGGTAGCTGCTTGGAATCTCTTTGCTGCTGCTGCTTGGCAGGAGCCTGGAAGATGTTTTTTTGTGGAAAATCGGTAATTCAATGAAAAAAATACATTAAATATGAATGATTATAGCTAAGTAAAAAAACATACTTTTTGAAAGGGAAAAATTAATTTGCAAATGAGATTTTACAGTTTTAATGGAAACTATATAGGTCAAATAAACCTATTCAGAAAGAATTTTTAAGTTGAATAGAAAGGCATATATATTCTATATATTTATAAGCCTCAAAAGTTCAATGTACTTTAAACATTGAGCCTTACCCGTACGAGGGGTGATCAAAAAGTTCTGCAACCTTTTGACCTTGCGTCAAGATTACTGGACTGATCACACTTAAAATTGACGCACAGTAAGAAAAATTTGTATTTTATATCACTCTCGATTTTCAAGTCATTTCATCAATCCATTCCAACTTGGCTGACAGTTTACCATAAGCAGTTTTTAGCTTGTGCGTTAAACTGTGAAAGTCAGCTTTTGCTTCATAGTATTTTTTTCCGTGCAGCATGGCAACAGATCTTCTGACATGCACATGTATTTTACCACTGTTTCTACAAATTCCGCCTTGTCATTTCACACCATCGCCAGGCTCGTGTGTCATTTGGTTGATGCACAGTTGAGTTTTAATGGCAAGTGAACGTCTGGTCAAACCTTGACATCCGTGACCAAGACATCCATTCACAATAATTCTCACATACTTCAACTTGCAGGGAGATATGGCGGTGGAAAATCTTCCTTAGCAAGTTACTGAGAAATTTTAAATGCTTAAGTGAAGTTTCTTGCCTATGCTTTCGTAGGGGAGGCATGAAAGGGGATAAAACCGGCGCGGTGACAACAGATGCGTCGAATGCTGCTCCTCACACAGCGAGGAACACCGGATTACTTATGGAGGAAAAAAGGGTTCAGCTGGTTCTACATCCACCTTACTGGCTTACATTGACCCATATGACTCCACTGTATTCTCAAAACTGAAAGCTGCTACTCATGGAAGACCTTTTTTAGAGCGCTCAAGAACTGAGATAGGTGCTCAAATCAGAGTTGCAGACACTGCTTGCAATCAATTATCTTAGCTACTTCCAGATGTGTCAAAAGCGACGGAAGCGGTGCATAGAAGCTGATGAGAGATAGCTTGAGGGAATGTTATGCTGATTATGTGCACAAAATTTATTCAAGTCACATTATTAACTCACTTGCAGAACTTTTTGATCACCCCTCGTAAAGCATGCTATGCAACAATCTCATAAAGAGATCATTCTGGGAAATATATTTTTTCATACTATAAAAGTTATTAATGTTATATTCAGTCTTACTTTTCTATATCCTACCAGACAATTTTATCTGTATTAAACTATGCAAATTTAAAATTGCATGGTATTAATATCCAAAATAATGTAAATATTGTATCACCCTATTGGAATAAATGATTAAAACATGTGGATACACACTTTAGAATCAAGTGGAAGTCATTTTAATGAATTTAGTAGAATCAAGCACAATTTATTTAATTTAATTTGTTTATTTTAGTTAATATTAAAACTTAAAAAAGCTCCATTTATACAATAGACTCCATCTATGGGTTATTAACTTTTTCCAATAGATTTATATCATAAATTTACATAGTGAATATATAGTACTTAGTCAATGTACAAATAACTCTAAAATTTAGCTATTCTAGTACATATAGTGCCACTATCTCAATTATGATACTGGACTACTTTTGGCTTCTTACCATGGGCATGGCATGGCATATACACTAGGATATATTCAAAATATATTATAGGCCTGGGCTTTTTCTTTGAGTTGGTTATAGCATTTGACATAATTATCCAAATTCGATTATACCAACTCAGATTCTTTTATGCCAATCCCAAGGCCAAGCTAAGCTTTCAAAATAAACTATTACTTTTATTTTTATATATATGCACAGGTACTAGATATATACTAGACTAGATATACTAGTTCAATTTAGGGAATTTGGCAATACTAGGCAATGGAATTGCTTCTTAGAAATAACCTGATTGAAACATTGAAACTTGTTATAAATTATTACAAAATGACTTTTAAAATGGATGCCAGCTAGTTATCGTGTCTGCTAGCCTTAATAAATTGAAATGGGATCAAGCTAATTCTTTTAGCTTTTTTATTAACTAACATAGAATTTCAAAGATCAATCTTCAAAAATACATAATACAAAAGGCAATGAAAATGATATTGCTAATGATGGCATAAAGTCTAGACATGTGAGTGAACTTATCAAAATAGGCCTATTGAATCTTAATACAACAAACAGCATTGTCACAAAAGGTACTTCTTAAGAAATAGGCCTATTAATTATTTAACAAATAAAAAACATTTCTTATCTACTAAGAAAACAATGTCTCATTTATTAGATAACTAAAATAGACTGCATGGTAGACAAATTGGTTTGAAACTTTCTCTGCCTGGTAGACAAGTTGGTAAATGATGAAATTATTAGATATTGCAGTTGCTATTTATCCAATTAGCTGAAAAAAGCCATTTAATTATTTGTCTGGTTAACTGGACAAATAGCTGTTTAAATTATTTTTCTGGCTAACCATAAAATATAATGCCATACTTAGTTAGAGACATGGTGGCCATACATGCGCAACACCTGGCCGACCCAGCCAAATTGGCCGGGTGACAGGCCTGCCAAGCAAGGGACGTCGCAAAATCGCCGATGCAAGTCAAAAAATCGCCGATGTAAGTCACAAAATTGGTAAAAAACGAGGGGGTAAGTTGCAAAATGGAGAAGAATTGGGAAGATTCAGGCAAGAATCGTTTGCGGGACCTTTTTTTTGGTCCTTTGAAATTTTTGGCCAACTAAGTTGCAAATTTTTCCACTGACGACCTATGTCGCACTTACACTGAACAACGTTGCACTGGCCGGGTAAGATTCAGGAAGTTACGCATGTATGATGGTGGCCATGTCTATAATGCAAGTTCTAACCAGGACCATACTTACAAACATGGCTGCCGTGTCTATAATATTGGAGCTTATAGACATGGTGGCTGTGTCTCTAAATTGTCCAGACCATATTAATAAGTTTCAACATCAGATTAGAAATGGCCGCCATGTCTATAAGCTAACTATATTATCAAAATGGCCACCATATCTTTAAGCTGTCACATTATAAACACAGCCGCCATGTTTTTAAGCTACCACATTATTGACACAGCCGCTGTGGCTATAAGTACTCTGAAAATATAACATTTTTGAAAATTATGTAATAATTGTGATAATTGTATATTAAATGCATGTTTTCATATAAAAGAAACCACTATATTCAAATGTATAGGCCTATAGAACTTGAAGGTATTTAAGTACCACTAATACCTTGGTCCTAATATCCAAATACATGTAACTTGGTACTAAAGCCTAAATGTAATAGATAAGATGCAATTAAGCTGGCATATTACTATTGCAATCTTTACCAACAATATATGCTGAAAAAATAAACTATAAGCCCTACTACGTGGTACATTAGACAGCTTCATTGGACATAATTATACATAGTATACTAAATAAACTTGTCTGTTTCAAATGGAAATCATTATTAATTTACTTTAATGCAATCCACCCTATCTACATGGGGAATGGATCAAAAGGGCGACAGTCAAAAGGGCAACAATGTTTTATTTATTATTCTGAAGGAACTTTCTGAACAAATTGCTCATGCATTAGATGAAAGCAAACAAAATTTTAACGGACTTTGTTTTACTCTCTATGATGTTTTGATGCTTTTACCGTTTTTTATATTTCGCCTAGCTTCTTTGCATAGAGAAACATATTGCTAGCTGAATCTCCCTTCCAATTTTACTGCCAATTTTGGCCTAATTTTGTGCACATCTCACTCTTCTTCAAGTGTTGCTGGTCACCACCAACACGAACTGTGATGTGACTTCAGCTGCGACTGATCGATGATTTGTGAAATTGCAAGTTTTTTGTGAACATAATTTTTGATACGTTTAACGGGCAACAAGTGTCATCGATATGAGTCTAAAATGATTCTAAAAATAGAGTTGATTATTTGAATAGTTCTGATCCGATTCCGGCTCTTGAATTGAGAAAATGAAAAGCCTAATTTATGAGAAACAGAAAAACAAAGTAACTGGAAAGTAATAATCTATTTTGTCTTCCATCTGACGCATGTGGATTATCAAATAACAATTAGACTGAAATGTCGCCCTTTTGATTGCTGCTTTTGGACCTGTCGCCCTTTTGACTGTCGCCATTTTGATCTGTCGCCCTTTTGATCTGTAGCCATCTACATGTAGCTTAGCTATATAGGCCCTATTGCACATAAGCATTATAGGGGTAATCCAACTTCTATACAGTGCTTTAGCTGGATGGTTAGCCAGAAAAATAATTGAAATGGCTATTTTTCTGGTTAACTGGACAAATAATCAAATGGCTATTAGTCTGGTTAACCAGACAAACAACAACTGCCATTGGAAACCTTTTAGTCTTACTACTATCTATTGAGATTTCAGTTTCAGAGATTGACTTTGCTTCAACTTCTAACATTTACTGCAGATTTTATTTTATAACTTAATGAAAATTTTCGCATAGCTATCGATTTGGCCTAGCTAGCCAGGCTAGCCTGCTCTAAGGAAAGTACAGTTTTACCGAAAATTGCAGAAATTTCACGGTAATTATTGAATACATAATTATAGAACCGTACATTGGCTAGCTTCGCAATATGTTGTGTTACTGATAAAGAACAAGGAAACTAGGACCTAGTTTGACATTCTACTGATTACTGAAGGAATAATTAAGGCAACACTCAGGGCAACAGAAAAGCACAGTCATGTCTACAAATTCCGAATGAAAAGGTTATTCAAATTAACACACAATTTATATTTTATTTATGATTTGATTTATAATTAAAAAATTTACTTTTAGCAGACTTTTTCTCCTTAATAATATATGCTGAAACTGCTTAGCAACAAATGCAAAATACAAATGTTACGTTTATTTTTTGCTTTTTTCCCTGAAGTACGTGCACATTTAAATTTTCCTGGTGGTGGCATTCGAGCTGTTTGACAAAGCAGATATTTTATCAAGCACAAGTATTTTTTGCTGGGTGTTACTTAAAAAAATAAGATACCATAGATACCATATAGCGACCAATCAAATACATACATGTGCTATGAGTATAAAACATCTTTTAGCGGGTGATCGCCATCGCTTGAGAATCGACTTAAAAAATCTATTAGTCTTTCGACAACAAGTGCAAAATAATGGTGGCTCTGGAAAAATTATTAAGACTGCCTGGTGTCGTCTGAACGACATGATTTGGTCAAGAACCACTTGAAGCTACGCTAAAGTTGGTAGCTAAAGCTTTCCATGGATTTGATACCTGCAATGCACCTAAAATTTCGTATTGTCCTTTTTATTACAGTGCGTCGTAAACTGGTTCAGACAAGAAATTAGTATTTTGGCTCAATTTGCAACTTTATTTGTCTTCTTCTCCATAGATTCTGCGCCGTGAAACAGACGGCGCTGACAGCTAGCAGTCCAATCATCACCATCAGCTTGTGCCGCGTGCACAATACTGAGCTGTAGGCGAAGCCCACAATGTAGCCGAGGGATTCCCATACTTTGTAGCACGCGAATGCCGCTACTTGATCTTCTGGAAACAACTCGCCTTGCAGAGCTGAATGGAATTTGATCTATTATTTAGTCTTTTGTAGGACCATTTTTTATATACTTGTTAAATTCTTTAATCCTCACCTAGCAACTGAGAATTCCACACTGCGTCAATCATTCCGCTAAGAATTGAGCACAAAAACAGCCAGCCAATGGCTGACTCGTCAACTGTCCACACCAAAAGAAATAAATCCAACATTAATTGAACGGCAGTGGCTGAAAAAAGATAACAAAAAATTGCATTGCATTCCACTGTCATGATTTTTTTAAAACTTGGTAGGAAAAGTCAATCTCTATCTATTTTAGTTTCGAAGCTCTTTTACTTATTATTGAGCCTAAAAAAAGAAACCATGAAAATTTAAAAGCCAATACAGCTATGAAAAAGTTATTAATAGAAGCCTGCTATCTAGGAAAAATGTTGCGGAAAGGTTGGAAACTACTGTAAATGTACAGCCGCGATTACATTAGTGGCAAAGTTGAAGGATAATTTTTAACCTACGAGCTAGTTAAGATTATTGCACGAGAAGTAACCTTCTTTTCTACTTGCTATGAGTACTTGCTACGTAGCTATGAGTAAGTGTAAAAATTTCCGCGATGAGTTATTACTTATTAGTGCAGAATTTCTACCAGCTCATTTCTACCAATCCTACGCTGCTCCCCTCATTACCCCAATCCTTTACCCTGCTTCCCAAATTACCCCAATCCTACCCAGCTTCCCCCATTACCCCAATCCTACCCTGCTTCCCACATTACCCCAATCCTACCCAGCTTCCCAAATTACCCCAATCCTACCCAGCTTCCCCCATTACCCCATTCCTACCCAGCTTCCCACATTACCCCAATCCTATACCCTGCTTCCCCCATAGCCCCAATCCTATACCCTGCTTCCCCCATTACCCTAATCCTACCCAGCTTCCCCCATTACCCCAATCCTACCCTGCTCCCCCCATTACCCCAATCCTTTACCCTGCTTCCCACATTACCCCAATCCTACCCAGCTTCCCCCATTACCCCAATCCTACCCAGCTTCCCACATTACCCCTATCCTACCCAGCTTACCCCATTACCCCAATACTTTACCCTGCTTCCCACATTACCCCAATCCTACCCAGCTTCCCACATTACCCCAATCCTACCCAGCTTCCCACATTACCCCAATCCTACCCAGCTTACCCCATTACCCCAATACTTTACCCTGCTTCCCACATTACCCCAATCCTACCCAGCTTCCCACATTACCCCAATCCTACCCAGCTTCCCACATTACCCCAATCCTACCCAGCTTCCCACATTACCCCAATCCTACCCAGCTTCCCACATTACCCCAATCCTATACCCTGCTTCCCCCATAGCCCCAATCCTATACCCTGCTTCCCCCATTACCCTAATCCTACACCCTGCTTCCCCCATTACCCCAATCCTATACCCTGCTTCCCTCATAGCCCCAATCCTACGCTGCTAATCAATCACCCCTTTTTGCCATTAGCTTTCTTGATTGGAATTTACATTATAGCCTAGGGGCTTTAGTTGCTTTTTTGATACAGTGTAGCAGCTGTAGTGTACATATCTATCTCTGTAACGGTAAATTAAAGATCAAAGGTTTCTATAGCACAACATTCAGTTACATGTAAGCCCGCAACTCACCTGAATAGACGCACACCTGTTTATTAGTCACCTCAGCCAGCTTGCCGAATAGCAGAGAGGACAGAATCTGACTGGAACCGTAGCACATCATCACAATGCCGACAAATGCTACACCCTGGCTACAAGCCACGAATGCCTGGCAATTGCGAAGTGTGATAATGCTTTTAATGTTGCGACAAAAAGCTAAAAATTTCAGAAAAAACCGACACGAAACGCCGACAGTTTACCTGAGTAAATTCGCCCTGAGCAAATGACTGCGACAAGCCCACATTGAACAGCTGGGGCGTCAACAGCAGCTGTTCGGGACGGACCAGCTGTCTGGCTGTTTTACTGAGCTTGGTCGCTACTGACGACGCGGTAGACGTGCCTGATGAGGAGTCTGAAGACTGATCTACCAATTTGTCCAATGATGGGACCAAACATGTGACAATAAGCGTGCCGGCTAATGAGCTGGCTAGGAAACAGCCGACCATGACGTGCAGCTGCCATTCAAAAAGAAACGAGAATGTTTAAGAATTTAAGAATTATATGTGTAATAAGCTACGAACTAGGAATGCAATGGATTGCTAATCTAGCTAGTGTGTCTAAGGGAATACAATGGATTGCTAATCTAGCCCGTGTGGCTGAAGGAATACAATGGATTGCTAATCTAGCCAGTGTGGCTAAAGGAATACAATGGATTGCTAATCTAGCCAGTGTGGGTGAAGGAATACAATGGATTGCTAATCTAGCCAGTGTGGCTAAAGGAATACAATGAATTGCTAATCTAGCCAGTGTGGCTGAAGGAATACAATGGATTGCTAATCTAACCAGTGTGACTGAAGGAATACAATGGATTGCTAATCTAGCCAGTGTGGCTAAAGGAATACAATGGATTGCTAATCTAGCCAGTGTGGCTGAAGGAATACAATGGATTGCTAATCTAGCCAGTGTGGCTGAAGGAATACAATGGATTGCTAATCTAACCAGTGTGACTGAAGGAATACAATGGATTGCTAATCTAGCCAGTGTGGCTGAAGGAATACAATGGATTGCTAATCTAGCCAGTGTGGCTGAAGGAATACAATGGATTGCTAATCTAGCTAGTGTGACTGAAGGAATACACTGAGACTTACCCGATCCTCAGTAGGCCTGACAATGTGCGACCTGTTGCCCATCTCACCAGGACAGAACTGATTGCCGCACCGAATCCGGTAGTTTGCAGCCGTTTTGTTTTCAGGCTGATCTTCGCTTCGCAGTGTTAAGTAGCTGATTAGATTGCCCCAGACGTAAGCTGCAATTCAAATTTTTTGTTAAAAATCATTATTGAGTAGGATAATATGGAGACATAATGAAGCTTCAATTCTCTGCTAATTTAAATTTTAATTAAAATTTATACACCCGACCTTTCGATCAGATGTGCAGCCCACGGCACAGCCGCAGCTAGTTGCGCGGAGCATCCGAGGACTGTGTACAGCTTTCAGCCTGACGGGCTGGAGGGGCCGAAACACCCACACTAAATTTACCCAGCTCAAACTGGTACCCGATCTCAGCTGGGTGCGACTGAAGCAATGCGGGATTAAGTGCCTTGCTCAAGAGCACAAATTGTCTCCTAGGGCCGGGACTCGAACCCACGACCTGCCGGTCATGAGGCAGGCGCCCTAGCCACTAGGCTAAAACTCCTCTGCCAATAAAAATCTCTGAACTCACAAGTGTTTGATATAGCATAGAACAGGCCAAACACCAGAGCAGACGATGCCGTCAAAGATTTTCTAGTTGCACCTGCAGTCACGGCAGCGGCACGGGAATACAGGCGGGCGAGCTGCATGTTGTAGCTGGCCAGACTGGCCCACAGCGGCGCCGAGCTCAGGCCGACCAGCACGGATGCCGGGATGAGGGTGTAAAACGATGGATAAGCATTGAAAGCGATGTAGCTGGAGTAACCCAGCATAGCGAACGACAGGCACATCTTTGGTCCAATTGTTTCAACCAAAGGATTAGCCAGAATCAGCGATGAGAGCAAAACCGATGAGTAAACCACAGACAGACTGGCTGTGCCCAAGCCTTCTTGTGCATTGATTGAACTCTGCATGAATTTGATGCCATAGTAACTGGATAGCAACAGGACGAAACTAATGGCAATGCTGACAACGCGACATAGAATCCAGAATCTTGATGGGCCTGCAGTATTATTGATTTCCGGTAACTGATTGATAGACATTTCCATTGCTGAGCTGTTTTTGCTTGACACACCTTCTGAGTTTGTTTGTGTACTAAATGGTATGGCACAGCTTATAGCTATCTATTTCTTATATCTTAAAAGGTCAAAATCCGATTTTAACGTTCATTTTTATATAAAAAATATGATAAGAATTCAAGTGCCATTGGCCCTCCATTTAAACCGACGCAGGTTACACTTTTTTCCATTGCGGTGCTTTGGTAAAAATTTTTTAGCGAAGCATGTTCCATCTGGCTTGAGCCAGTGAGAACTTGCTTATCGTTTATCGTTAGGCAAAGCAAAGTTAGATTGCAAGCTGACACAAAAATTTGTTACAAATCTCAATAGATGTAGATTTTATCAAAATAATAAATGATATTTTAGGTTGGTGGGTTTTAACTGTATTGGTGTGCAGTTGGAAACAGACGGAAAGCAATTTTATCGTAAGACAAAATATACGCTCGTACTGAAGTATTGGTGCAAGAATCTACATTTACGTAATAAAAAGAATTTAGTGACAAAATATAAAATTCTAGGTATTTAGAATATAATAACTCCAGTCAGTCATGTGACAGTATGTTCAAAATTATCCATTAATATGTTGTGAAATAGCATTTTTAAATCCTTTCAATAAAATAGTTTATACGGTAGATCTACATAGATGCGTCACACAGAAAAAAAATTAAGTAAATCGTTACAAAATTAAGGGTCCAAATGTGTGTTGCTATAGCGAATTTTTCAATTTTGTATTGTAAAGCTTTTAACGAGTAATCGCTAAAACTTTGACAGTAGTTTGTAATTGCCCTCGCAAAAAGACAAAATAAAACTAGTAGTATGAATTACGCTGGACTCAATTCCTTAAGATGATCCATTCTTTCGTTTCAACCGATTCGCCACTAGGAGTGTGATCAGTTCAAGAAACTCGCACACAGATATAACGCTAACACCAACGTACAAACCTGAAAATTCCGGGTTTATTTTGAAATCAAACTTTCTTTGAATTTCCAAGAAACATGCGGTCAACAACTCACCAAGAATGCCGCCCATGTTAGAGAACAAACCAGCCAACGGATAGCTCTCCTTCTCCTGGTACTGAGTGCCGCGCAAACTGTTCGGGGAAATGACTACCCGATTGAAATAGCCGATCATCTTCCAATAGTTTCTGGGCGTGATTTTGGCGCCAGCCTCGAAGCATTTGAATAGTGGCACTGGCAGGCCCTTGGCCAGACTGTAGTTGTAGGCTGACTGGAACAGGCTGAGAATTCGTTCGGCAAAGTATTGATCGATTTGAAAGGGCCACAGCGACTCGGACGAATAGGCCTGGTAGGTGTAAGCTACGCAGCTCGGTGGACAAGTTTCCTGCGAGGCGACAAAATCGCCCAGAGCTTTCAGATGGCACTGGTGCTGAGATCGGAAACCAGTTTCAGTCAATATTGAGTCCATGGTTACTATCGTTGAGTCCTGCTTCTCAACGTAGATAGTTACGGATCCATTGCTGGAGCTGTTGTCGAGAAAAATCCTTCTAGCCTTAAGTATGGACGGGTGCAGGTCGAGGCAATATTTCAGACTGGCCGCTTGCTGTTTGAACTCCGCCGGTACGAGTTTGAAGTTGCTCACGCAGCCGCACTGTTTCATCACGTATTTTTGTAATTCGAGCTCCCTGCAGTCGGCCTGGGTGTAGCGATAGCTCGATAGACTACCGTCCGGATTGAGCACTTGTATCGGTAAATTGGTGGAACTTTCGTAACAATGCTGCTTTGGCGTTTTTCTTTTCTCCTGCCTAGTCATAGACACCTTGGTGTGCTTGATTGTCTGCGCCGGCACTATGAACGAGTTGATCAAGTTCGGTCGGGCGTTCGGCTCGCTAAGGGTGACTCGCACTCCGCCAACCCAGGCTCGATCAATTAGCGGAGTGGTCTCGTTGCCAATATAGCGGTCGAATATGCTCAGTATGAGGCCCATGGCGTCGTTCACCGAGTTAATAGTGCGATCCTTGGGTCGAACTGTGGCGCAACGGAACTGCTCGGGATCGTCGTACGAAACCACGTTGTCAAGATGTAATACCTGCTGTTTGTACTCGATTCCGGTGGCGATATCCGTCCTACCGTTGGTGATGTTAATTTCATAGGTGTAGCCACGCATGCCTACAGTGCTGTATTTAATTAGTGAATCGTCTTGCAATCCGTAAACGTGCTTCCAGAAGGTGAAGGTGTTGTTTAGTGCTGACCAGAAATTGTAATTTCCAAGGCTTGGAACGGTGCTGTTGGTCACTAGACCGATGCTTGGATCCCGGATGTCGATGTTAACGCAGTGCCGATATTTTGTTGTTAAGCAGACCGTTACGTCGGGAAATTCGAACTCAACCTCTGAAAAGCGAATTTCAGTAGTCAGCGGATAAGACAAATACCTTTCAACCAGCGTGCTCAGATGATAACCAAATCCTCCAAAAGCGATTAAAATGAGCAGGGCCCATATAATTCGGATTGTAATCGAGTTTTGAACAATGTGAAGAAACCCGTGGGCCGTGGTGGTAACGAAGAACTCAGAAACAATTTCGCTGCCTCCTTTTTCGTCTTCAATGGAGGATTTCTTTGACCAGTCGTTGTATTCCGCAACAGTAGGTTTAGTTTCATCGTTGTCTTTGTTAGTTTTGTCCATATTTTTTCTGAAACAATCAAGTTCAAGAAAATATGAGGAAAAGCTTAGGAGAGAATTGCTGTGAAAATTTGCCAGATAATGACGCACTCTTACCTTTAGCAATCCGAGCGTCTTCCAAGACTTTATTTCTACTAGCGATAACTTTCCCGCTCTCTTTATTACTGTTGTTACGGCAAAAAAGTGCCGACAAAGCAATAGAAATGATCCAATTGTTTGTCGATGCTTGATTAGAGCTTATTGATTGGTTGCCGTTGACAACCAAAGCCTGAATGTGTGACGTTTTAATAGTTGGAGTTTGCGCAAAACTCAATTGCTGAGAGTGTGGCAGAAAAATAAGTTTCAGGTTGTCCAATCATCGAGAAGATGGTGAGAGAGACTTACTTGAGTTGACTCACTTGGCTTTCGGGATACGGCACAAGAAGTTTTAAAAGAAAATTTCTCCAAGAAAATTAGAATTTGTGATTGGTAGCCGTGTCATGGCAACGGCTAGGAAGGCATTCTAAATTTATGAATTATTAATCAAGGCGCCCTCTTCTCGAACTGCTGCAGTCCACTGTTAGCTCACGGATTAATTTTTCCAACGAACCTGTTGGTGTTGATTTGACCGACGAGATGAATGGAAAAACAGTGCATCGATCCTGGGGAGAAGGACGTAGAAATCCAATTTTCTCATGGAAAAAGTCGCCCTCTGCGTATATTTGGCTCAGGTGCGCTAAACTTCTGGTGAGGGGGGAGTTTTTTCCACCAAACAAACGACGAAGACTCATTTTCTTCTTCTGCTCCAAAAGCAATCCACTCAAATTGGCAGCAATATTGGCCAATCGAAGTGCTAGAAACATTGCCTCCACTCCGGCATTCCACCCTTAATAATCGCCCACGCTTTGCTTTTTTAGCGTTTGTGATAGCTGCTTTTGCAACCCCGCTCTAGGCTTGATTGCATTTCACGCGAATTTAATTGGATATAAAGAAGCAACCAGGAGGAAGCCGACAAAAAAAAGAAAAAATTGTTTCGTCCGCAGGCGAGAGCATTGCAAATCATCGATTCGTCGCAGAGGTTTAAATTAAAAGGCTTTTGCTTGGTTTCTTTGACCAGGAAATTCTAATCAGAAGCAGAATAAGCACCACCGAACAACAGGTAAGTCTCTCTTGAGACATTTATTCTTCATGTAACTTCACTAGAAAATGTCTTGCATACGCAATTTAACTTTCAGGGCAATTAGACAAGTTAGAAATGACCAGCGAATCGCAGGAAAATCTTCCCAAATCAGAGGTGACCGCCGATGGACCAGCCGATGCCCAGCAGGAGCCCCTGCTATACAACTTTCTACAGAACACCACGGCCCACGGCTTCTACAAGCTGCGCGTTCAGAACAAAAACGTGCGTCGGCTCTGGATGCTTATCATCTGCGGCGCTTTGATCGCTTTCGGCATTCACATCATACTCCTGGCCATCAATTATCTACAGTACATTGTCACCGTGGAGACCAAGTACAACAGCGAGCCCTTTGTTCTGCCCGACGTGACGTTCTGTCCGAACCAACCCTACCACGAGTCCGTCTGGTGCCGCCGCGATTTAGCTTGTACCCAAGACGCCAACGTCTCTATACCGTCTCTTGGTGGACACATCAGCGTCCAGTCGGCCTTTCGTAACACTTTCAACTTCTGGACGGCCGCCGGTGAGGGTTTCATCGCGCCGGAAATCGCTCGCTACTCGCTGCGCAAGTACACTCTAGAAGCCAACATGACGCGGAATCCGGTGACCACAGTGATCTACTGCAGCTTCAAGGGCGAAATGTGCGGACCCTGGAACATGACGATTTTTTTTGATCCGCTCAGCGAAGCCTGCGTCACCGTGTCCATGACTGACCGGCGGATCTTCCAGGCCGGTCAGCAGAGCGCCCTGGACCTCATGCTGTTCTCATTTATCTTTGTGCAGAATCCCACTGTTCCTTACTACACGGCCATAACCAACATGGAGAGGTTCGACTTTAACTTCGGCTACTCAATGTACGTTCACCCGCCCAACACTGTGCCAGACCATTCGCAGGACGTTCAAGTGTCCGAGACGCGAAGCTACGTTATCACCACGGGCATTGAACGATCCAAATCGATTAACTCGCCAGTGAAAAAGTGCGCCGAAAATCCAAGCCCATTGACTCTGCTACAGTTTGATAAGCTTCGCACGTTCGCCTACACAAAAGATGCCTGCGAGAGTGTTAAAGCCCAGGAAATCATAGTCAACAGGTGCGCCTGTCTGTCTGAGAAGTACCTCATACCTGCCTCTCTGGCCAGCTACCGACCCTATTGCCACGACATCGACCCCAGCCTAATTAAGTATCCGTACACTACAGTCGCCAATAAGACTGTACAATACATTGACTTTCACGATTTGTCGACTAATTCCACTTTTTGCTGGAATGCCACCGTAAACATCACCGTGCCTTGCAATCACTACACTTGGCGCAAGTGGAACACAACCTACCTGGATCCGCTGTCTTTGGCCAACGCTACCGGTGTGTTGTCCCGACGCCAGTGTCACAAGGACGCCGAAAAGTATCTAATAGAGAACCAGGCCTACAAGGACAGCTGTCTGAAACCATGTGAAACTGTTGTTTATCCGTTAAGCAGTTTGTCAACTAAATTGATTTCAACTCACAGCGACATGCATATTCAAGCTAAACTTGACGAAATTGGCAAGGCTACAAATTATTACATTGAATGGGCGAAAAATAATAGCGTTTATTACGGTGATTTGGAGCGCGTCGGCAAAGATTTGTTTATAAAAGGCCTGAGCACTCGACTGCTATTTACTAGAGTTGTACTTTTGGCCAACGGAAACGAAGGCGTCACCACTGTGGAGAAGTACTCTTATCCGCCTGAACAGTTCTGGTCCGATGTTGGCGGAGTTCTAGGTGAGATCCGTGAAAAACTACTTCATTGAACTCTCTAGCGTTCATACGCAAAAATTCAGACCATTGAACTAAAAATTGAATCATCCTTATTGAAATTCTTAGGCCTCTGGGCTGGTCTGAGCATCATCTCCTGTACCGAGTTCCTCCAGCTGTTATTCCTCATGATCTCGAAGCTTCGACGCAAGCAGCAATCTCGAGTGAGCGATAGCAGCAGAATCAAAGACGCGCCCGTTGTCAAGGACGCCTGGCCAGCTAAGGGCGGTCAAGCTACGTCAGTCCCTGGCCCGACCCAGGCTAAAGGCATGTTTGAAAAATTCGAAAACGACAACACATACGGGGACCCGATTTTCTGAAATGAAGAAAACTTTGTCATTGATTGTAGCTTACTAACTACTACTGCAAAACAATTATCGATACAAATTACCACCACGGATGCATCTCTATGATAAAGATGAGTACTTGTATTTTACGGCGAGCTTATCTTACTTGTTATGCTACTAGTTAGTAGCACAAGTAGCATAACCGATTAAAATTTTTATTTAATTCGTCACTTGTAATAGTGTCTACCTCAGCATGTGTCGATATTAAAACTAGAAAAAATGTAATTTCAGCACCTGCATATAAAACCTAGCTGTAGCTCGTCCTAAAAATGCAAGTTTTTAACGTTTCAAAATCACATATGCTAGTTTACTATTAAACTATTCCATAAATATTTAATCGATATTTTATTGACGAAAAACATAATTTTTAAGCCCATCGATTGAAAGCAGGCTTCTCCAAGAGCAGTTAGACTTTTTTTCTTCGGGTGGAAAGCAACTGAGCTATTCCACGAAATTGGATGATTAATAATTCAACAAAAATCATGCACTGGGCACTCCACTTGGAATGTTTTAACTTAGAACAGTTTAGTAAAAAAGTGTGCCCAATTTCTTCTTATTTTCCTAGAGCTTGCATCGGTTGAAACATTTGCTACCATACTGCGGTAAAACATTCGCAAAGCCAGTTAAACAAAAATTTTATCTTAGTGATTTTGAGTTGAGTGTATTACTAATACACTCAACTCAAAATGTATTAGCTAATCTAGCCAGTGTGTCTGAAGTAATACAACGGATTGCTAATCTAGCCAGTGTGACTGAAGGAATACAACGGATTGCTAATCTAGCCAGTGTGACTGAAGGAATACAATGGATTGCTAATCTAGCCAGTGTGACTGAAGGAATACAATGGATTGCTAATCTAGCCAGTGTGACTGAAGGAATACAATGGATTGCTAATCTAGCCAGTGTGACTGAAGGAACACAATGGATTGCTAATCTAGCCAGTGTGACTGAAGGAATACAATGGATTGCTAATCTAGCCAGTGTGACTGAAGGAACACAATGGATTGCTAATCTAGCCAGTGTGACTGAAGGAATACAATGGATTGCTAATCTAGCAAGTTTTTATCCATGCGTTTAAACGGCAATTCATTAAAATCCCTCAAAAACTATGCCGCAGCATTTTAGCACTGTTTATCACGGCAACAGACAGTGGGCTGCATGCAGCAGGCAGAAGGACCTATAGCTTTGTTTGCTTAAGAGCAAACACAATGCATTAGTACGCCGCTCTTTCCCCCTGGCAACTGAACACCAGCGTGTCATTGGGACACGGTGGCTGGGCTTTTAGACGCGTTTGGAGCTCAACACAATAGACAGCCATGAAAAAGCCTAAAGCCAAGCAGAGGGGAAGGCAGTAAAAAAGCGATTGAGGCTGCTGAAAAGCCCTGTTTGCTGGAGAATTAAACTTCCTTCAGAGCCACCAATATTTGAGCTGGGAAGACTGGGAATGCGTGGGAAATTCTTCCCATGATGGATGGGATGCGCTCCGATAGGGAATAGTGGAGGGCTTAGGCTACTGGGGTGTTGAGCAATGGTCTGTGTACAGAGCAGTTTTCTGGGCACGGGTTGGGGTCTGCCTTCTCTTAGAGACCGATTCCCTAGAGGCCTGCTGCTCTGCAACTGGCTAGTTAACCGCCTGATTTTCTGCCTTGCTCAGGAAAGCTAGCAATATCCTCTCAGTGCTTAATCCGTTCCTTTGTTTGCATATCAACTCGCCTTTGAAACGTCTGACAGACAGACGGATAGGAGAAAAGAAGAAATACAGAGAAAAGTTTCTTTGTTGATTGCAAACGGATTTTCAAAGCGTTTAATAAAGGTGAGTTGAGCATTAACTAGTACGAGGCTGATTCTGCCTTCTGTGTCTTTCGTGATCTGATGAAGTTCGTAACTTTTATATTGACCATGACAAAGGAGTAGTCGATAACGAATTGGGATTTTATCCAGAGCGTCTAAACTTTCCGCAAATCTTGCTTTGCACAATGCTAGCCTGTGCGGGATTTTACCTTTCCGCAGAAAATTTCGCAGTACTTTTAATCTCTGCTAACCTAACTTTTCACCAAAAAGGCCTCTTTACAGCTTCTTAAACACCGCTTAGAGCCGCTTAAAGGCTATCTATCTATCTATCTATCTATCTATCTATCTATCTATCTATCTATCTATCTATCTATCTATCTATCTATCTATCTATCTATCTATCTATCTATCTATCTATCTATCTATCTATCTATCTATCTATCTATCTATCTATCTATCTATCTATCTATCTATCTATCTATCTATCTATCTATCTATCTATCTATCTATCTATCTATCTATCTATCTATCTATCTATCTATCTATCTATCTATCTATCTATCTATCTATCTATCTATCTATCTATCTATCTATCTATCTATCTATCTATCTATCTATCTATCTATCTATCTATCTATCTATCTATCTATCTATCTATCTATCTATCTATCTATCTATCTATCTATCTATCTATCTATCTATCTATCTATCTATCTATCTATCTATCTATCTATCTATCTATCTATCTATCTATCTATCTATCTATCTATCTATCTATCTATCTATCTATCTATCTATCTATCTATCTATCTATCTATCTATCTATCTATCTATCTATCTATCTATCTATCTATCTATCTATCTATCTATCTATCTATCTATCTATCTATCTATCTATCTATCTATCTATCTATCTATCTATCTATCTATCTATCTATCTATCTATCTATCTATCTATCTATCTATCTATCTATCTATCTATCTATCTATCTATCTATCTATCTATCTATCTATCTATCTATCTATCTATCTATCTATCTATCTATCTATCTATCTATCTATCTATCTATCTATCTATCTATCTATCTATCTATCTATCTATCTATCTATCTATCTATCTATCTATCTATCTATCTATCTATCTATCTATCTATCTATCTATCTATCTATCTATCTATCTATCTATCTATCTATCTATCTATCTATCTATCTATCTATCTATCTATCTATCTATCTATCTATCTATCTATCTATCTATCTATCTATCTATCTATCTATCTATCTATCTATCTATCTATCTATCTATCTATCTATCTATCTATCTATCTATCTATCTATCTATCTATCTATCTATCTATCTATCTATCTATCTATCTATCTATCTATCTATCTATCTATCTATCTATCTATCTATCTATCTATCTATCTATCTATCTATCTATCTATCTATCTATCTATCTATCTATCTATCTATCTATCTATCTATCTATCTATCTATCTATCTATCTATCTATCTATCTATCTATCTATCTATCTATCTATCTATCTATCTATCTATCTATCTATCTATCTATCTATCTATCTATCTATCTATCTATCTATCTACTCGTATCTATCTATCTATCTATTTATCCAGCTCCACTTCGGCCCTAACCGTACAGCAAGTGGCTAACGGTCTAGAATGGCCACTGCAGAGAGCTTTCGGGCCATTATTTACAGTGCAACCAACTGGCCAGTTAAGTGCAAGATTGAATTCTGCAGGCGCGCGCACGCCCAGCTGCTTTTACCCAGCAATGTCGCTTTACCGGGTATTTTAGCCAAAGAATTTCTCTCCCTTTGTCTGGCTCACTCCTCGCCTCGCAGTTTAGCTTCGCTGCTTCTCGTCCACTCTTAAATATTTGAGAAAGCGCTCAACCTCTGCACAACTGGGACCCAGCTTGCGAAAGAGACTCTTATTGCCAAGTGCACGAATTTCTTCGCAGTTTTTTTCATTTGAAATGAATCAAATAAGCATTTGAGCTCTGAAGTTAAAATTTCAACGGCAATTGGATAATCTGTAAAAGATTTGACTGTACGGTTTGAATAAGATAACTGCCCAACATTTAATATTCAAATAATGTTAGCCATTGGGTAAGTCACATCGTAATTCATTTTCTTCAGTTTTTTATTTGTTGAATGTTTGTGTGACTTTTAGCAAGTCAGCTGAAAAGGTTTCAGCTACACCAACCTACATTAAAGACAGACACAAACAGTACCAACCTGCACTGAAGACAGACACAAACAGTACCAACCTGCACTGAAGACAGACACAAACTGTACCAACTGACATTGAAGACAGACACAAACTGTACCAACCTCCATTAAAGACAGACACAAACTGTACCAACCTGCATTAAAGACAGACACAAACTGTACCAACCTGCATTAAAGACAGACACAAACTGTACCAACCAACACCGAAGACAGACACAAACTGTACCAACCAACACCGAAGACAGACACAAACTGCACCAACCTGCATTAAAGACAGACACAAACTGTACCAACTAACACCGAAGACAGACACAAACTGCACCAACCTGCACTGAAGGCAGACACAAACTGTACCAACCTGCATTAAAGACAGACACAAACTGTACCAACCTGCATTAAAGACAGACACAAACTGTACCAACCTGCATTGAAGACAGACACAAACTGCACCAACCTGCATTAAAGACAGACACAAACTGTACCAACCTGCATTAAAGACAGACACAAACTGCACCAACCTGCATTAAAGACAGACACAAACTGTACCAACCAACACCGAAGACAGACACAAAGTGTACCAACCAACACCGAAGACAGACACAAACTGTACCAACCAACACCGAAGACAGACACAAACTGTACCAACCAACACCGAAGACAGACACAAACTGTACCAACTCACATCTGAAACAATCAAGTCGACTTCCAGTTATCTCAATCTTGGCCTGCCAAACCGCCGTATTCCCTCAGCGACCCCCGGCCAGCCAAGGGCCTGCCGCAGCTGGGAGAAATGCCAGTTGGTTTCCGACTGCCAGCCTCAGACGAGGACACCAGCGAGACGCCCTACAGACTGCCCAGACTCTCGACAGTGTCTGACTACGAAGACCTTGGCGGGATCTATTCGAGATACGGCTACACTCACACTAATCCTTATGAGAAGTGAGTACGAATGGACTAAATAGTACAGCAATTTTGTAATTCAATTGTACATTTTTGACTTTACTTAAATATCGTACAGGTTTAATATTTAAGATTATATAGCCTTCAGAATCAGCTGTCACACAACCTTGAAAATCACCCATTATACAGTCTTGAGAATCGTCCATTATACAGCCTTGAGAATCGCCCATTATACAGCCTTGAGAATCGCCCATTATGCAGCTTTGAGAATCGCCCATCACACAGCCTTGAGAATCGCCCACTACACAGCCTTGAGAATCGCCCACTACACAGCCTTGATAATCGCCCTACATGAGGCCTTGAGAATCGCCCATAATACAGCCTTGAGAATCGCCCATTATGCAGCTTTGAGAATCGCCCATTATGCAGCTTTGAGAATCGCCCATTATACAGCCTTGAGAATCGCCCATAATACAGCCTTGAGAATCGCCCATTATGCAGCTTTGAGAATCGCCCATTATACAGCCTTGAGAATCGCCCATAATACAGCCTTGAGAATCGCCCATTATGCAGCTTTGAGAATCGCCCATTATACAGCCTTGAGAATCGCCCATTATGCAGCTTTGAGAATCGCCCATTATACAGCCTTGAGAATCGTCCATTATACAGACTTGAGAATCGCCCATTATACAGCCTTGAGAATCGCCCATTTTAATCAATCGAGTTTGTCTATTTGACCATCCGCCTAGCCTCGGAGAGAAAGGCGAGAGCCAGCTGAACAAGTGGAAGTACCCGCTGCCAACCAAGGCATTCAGAATCTATCCGGGACCAGGATTTCGTCAGGCGGTTGTCGCGCCATCATCGACGCCTCGTGTCGTTCTACCCGGAGCTCGGGTTCCGCAAGTGAACAGGTTTGTTGTCAAAATTATCGTTTTATATTACTTAGAAACAGCGCAAATCAGTAGTGTAGTTTGATTTAAAAACGCCCTCAGACTAATTGGCCGGAGTCGCACCACCCTGATGAGCGCCCCGGACACTCAGAACAACACCAGGCCAACGCCCGTACTGCGATCTGCCGCAGACGGACCGTTTAGACCAGGAAGTCCTCCAGTCAGAGACCACGCATTTCATGAACAGTTGAGGCAGCAGCGACTGTTGGCACGGCAACAAGAGGAGATGGTCGCGCAGGGGGATGACTCAGCCGGCAACCTGCAGTGGGTGCTCAATCCGCAGAGGCACTTTCAGGTTGATAGAAAGGTAAACTTGACTACTTACGTAACTACATACGAAGCATGGTCCTATATAATTGTACAGCTGTGATCCTCTGAGTCTTCTAATCCTCGTTGAGTCTACAAATCCTCTTTAAGTCTTCAAATCCTCTCTAAGTCTTCAAATCCTCTTTTTAAGTCTTCAAATCCTCTTTTTAAGTCTTCAAATCCTCTCTGAGTCTTCAAATCCTCTTTTTAAGTCTTCAAATCCTCTCTGAGTCTTCAAATCCTCTCTAAGTCTTCAAATCCTCTTTGAGTCTTCAAATCCTCTCTGAGTCTTCAAATCCTCTTTTTAAGTCTTCAAATCCTCTTTGAGTCTTCAAATCCTCTCAAAGTCTTCAAATCCTCTTTGAGTCTTCACATGCCTTTATTTGAGTCCCCACGTCTTTTCGAGCATTCACACCCTCTAGGTATTCGTGAAGTTTAAGTCTTCACATCTTCATGAATTCACATTCCATTTGTACCTGAACCATCAGTTTTTTTTCAGTTTTCAAATCTTTTTAATCCTCACATACTTTAAGTCTTCAAGTTCTTCAAATCCAAACAATAGTCGGGTCTACGCACCTGTCACTCTTTCACAATATTTACATTTCTGAATCAACAAGTCACTTCTCAACCAAATAATTTTTGTGTATTTTTAGTTCTTTTGTACACTTTCTCATAAATCTGGGAGCTTCACACGCCTTCGAGTCCCCACATGCTCCAGGAAACCTCCAAACTGAAACTGAATTATCCCGCGCGCAGGGCCAGCAGCGCAACCAGGGCCCGTTCTCCCGGGAGTTCACGGTGCACGCCATGGCGCCTCCGAACTGGTTGCGGATGAAGTGGGGCCGGCGCTTTCAGCAGCAGCAGCAGCTGGCCGACAGCCACAGACCCGTCGCTGTGCCAGTGAGCTACCGGCAGTGCTGCGCGCCTCTGAGCGGCCGCACCAATCCTTGATGTCAGACTAATTCCCCATTTATTGCCCCTTGGAGCTTTTGACACTGTGATGAGCTAGATTGTCGTCAATGTCAGCATAAATTCTGACAGTTTAATTTTTTACTTAAAGTAAATTCTGCAAAATATGCTATTCTGCTTAAAGCTGAACATGTAAATTTTTTGTCTCGCAAATGAATTAAATTGTATTCGTTAAAAATGACAAAAAACAATAAATTGCCGAATACATCAATCAATCAAACAATCAATAAATCAATCAAACGATCAACCAATCAATCAATCAATCAACCAATCTATCTATATCTATCTATCTCTCTATCTCTCTATCTATCAACCTATCTGTACCGCAATAGAGATTACTGATATAGTAAGAATAGTATGCAAAACTAATTATGAACTATTAGGGTGCAGACTAAGTGATTCCTTTTTATTAACTCAAATGTGAGATGCCATGTGTTTAATAATATTGTTTTATGAGCGAACATAATTGAAAAATAATGTGGCTTTCTTTACGCATAAAGTGCATTACAAACTGCAGGTCGGGTAGTGACAGATACAAAGAGTGCAAAATAAGTCCACATCTGCATTCAATACTGTCATTTCCTAACTTGGATTCCGGGGATTTAAACTCTCTATATGAAATTGATAGCAGGTATGCATAGAAGCAGAAAGAAAATGTGACAATGTGACTGGTTAAAAACCTGAATAGAAACAAAAAAATTTCTTGACGCTACGGTTCAATGCTTGCTATGCACTTTGGAAAACTTCTGTCACTCCTTTCTTTCCGCAGGTTTCTGCATTCCGAAATCGAATAAGTCCTCCAGACTCCACGGCATGTCGCCGCGCTCCTCAGCGTCCTTCCGCGGCTTGCTGTTTGATGCGGCAGCCTTGGTGGCGGCGGCGGCGGCGGCGGCGGCGGCGGCGGCGGCGGTCTCCTCGGGGATGGTCGCCGATCCCGATGATGTCGTGTTGTTGATGCTCGAGTTGACTTCGGCCAGCGCTTCACTAGATTCCTTCTCTGTAGGTGATTGTTTTGACGAATCGTTGCTACTGGCCGACTGGCTGGGTAGTTCTACTTTCTCCGGAGCCGCATCGCCGACTGTGGTTGCTTCGCTGCTGAAATTTTGCTTCGCCATCGGCTGCAGCTCCTCTTTGACATTCTGGACGGTTTCGTTAGCTGGCGGAACTGGGTTTGACTCGTTCGCGCTGCTGTGGTTACCGCTGTTGGGCTGCTCCATCGCTTCCGCGTTTTCTTCAACGGTTGTTGAATTGCCAGCAGCAGCAGCTTCTCCAGCCGATGTGGCATCGCTGTTATTGCTCTGCGTTTCGTTGTTTCCAACAACAGTTGCTGCTGCTTC
This sequence comes from Macrostomum cliftonense, assembly GCA_950096795.1. Taxonomy (NCBI): domain Eukaryota; kingdom Metazoa; phylum Platyhelminthes; family Macrostomidae; genus Macrostomum; species Macrostomum cliftonense. The sequence goes on along the minus strand of CATNEM010000212.1, from coordinate 512,309 downwards.
GGCGACTTTCTCTACCCTGGCCGTTGGTTTAACATCGAGAGCTTGGAAAGCTTCCTCAGACAGGGCGCCGGCACCAATTTTGCAGATGAAAGCGTGACGCTCGCTGCACGATGCCGTGGCTAAATTGTCGCCAGAAAGTGTGACGCAACTGCGCTGCTGCCGACTACTTGGCTGCTCGTCGTACGACTCAACTGATTCCACCGTTGCAGGCTCAGGCTGGCCCTCGGCCCATTTGGGAAAGTCGCGATGCTTGCCAGAGAAATCGGTCCAACGGTAGCAGAGCTCGCGGCCGGCCTCGTCCGGGTCGCATGGGCTCAGTTTGACCAGCCCGATCCACACCGATCGAATCTCGCAGGCGTCCGTGGACAAGTCCAGCGTATTGAGAAAGTGCAGCTCCTGCTCAGTGTACACCGACACCAGATTGGTAGAGTGATTCTGGCAATAGAAATTTGCCTCGATAAAATTGGCCTCGAAACCGGAGAATAGATAGCAATAACCTTGGAAGTACTTCATTCTGGACGGGCAATAGGGCTTATTGGGGTCGTCAGCACCTTTGGGCGACTTGCAAATGAAAGGGTGCTGCTCGTGATAGAAGGCGTTGTACCAGCTGAGCCGCTCTGAACGAATCAGAGGCTGATGGATTGACGTTTCCTCGGAGAAGTTGTGCCGACTGAAATTCCCCTTGACGCTCTCGTCTGTCCACGAATAATCCGACGTTTCATCGAGTTTAGTCACGTCCCTAGCGTAGAGACCAATCCAGACGCTTTTGCACAGGGACAGCTTGCCAACGAGGCGGTTCTCGTGATCGTCGGCTATTGAAACAAGATGCCCGCCCTGCTCTTTACAAGTCATCTCTCCGTCGTACCAGTAAGCCGACTGGTTGTAATAGGCGTAGCAGTAGTCTTTGTAAACCAGCCAGTCCCAGTTGCAACTAGTAGTTGAAACCAGAGGCGCCAGCAGAAGCAGCAGTAATAAAACCGCTGCCGCAGCCAATAGGCTGGACATGGATTGTAGATGCTGCATCAGCGTTTTGCTGTCAATTCAATTTAACGTGTCAATTGAAACAAGAAATTGTAGAAAATTCTTGTCGACAACTACAGCTAGGCTAACCATTAAGTTGAAAATGACGTTTTCGTTTCTAGAACACCCTTTGCCCGTTGCAGCTTGCGACCATAGACTATGTTAATCAGTTGCCCCATTTGGGGCTCTCGTATGATCCATGTAAACTATACAGTCCGGCAGTCAATTAGAAATTCTGCGCTCAGCCCACAAAGTACATTTTAAGGTCGGTCTTGCGCTTGTTTGTTTTTAGTCAAATTAATACGTTATTTTTTGCATGAATAACGATCGTAGATCACTTTGAAAATATGAGTTCATTTATAAGCAATTAAGAGGAGATAGATGTACAGACAAATTGTACAGCTAGCTGTGTACAGCTGCTCAGTTCTGATGACCTCAAATTCGTGGATATTGCTTTGGGGATCTTCGCCTGCATCAGAATTGTAGAGAATATAAGCGTGCTACCTTGGAAATTTTTTAGATCCAATTATAATTTTTCTATCACAAAAATCATTCAAACGAATAATCTAAATCACCTGGGCTTCTAAACCATACACGAACAGTTCATAATTCCATCGAGACCGTCCTGCTGTACAACGCCGAGACCTGGACGCTGACAGACTCGCTCGAGCAACAAGTCGACGCGGCGCACGCTGGCCTGCTGCGCGCCGCCTTCAAGATCAGCTACGAGCGGGTTTCCAACGCGGCACTCTATCGCCGCGCCGGCCTGGACCGTCCAAGTCAACTTTTGCGCCGACGGCGACTCCAGCTGGCAGGCCACGTCATCCGCGCCGAGTCGTACTGCCCCGAGCCGGTGCAGGAGGTGCTGCTGCTCACGCTGCAGGCGCCCTACCGGCGAGGACAAGCGCGAACTCGGCGTTTCGTCGATTGCCTGCTGGCTGACGCCGGCGCCCCCGATTCTGCCGGCGGCGCGGCCTTTGTTCGCGGCCAGGCCCTGAGGCGCGCCCTGTGACGCTGCTTTCAACATCTTGACAGCGTACTTTGTTGTTGTTGTTGTACTCTAGGCATTCTGAACCATTTCTTCCGCTGACCCTCAAGAATCCGTGCGCAGAGGTCCTCTAGAATTGCCTGCATGGTGATCATGAATGTATCCATCAGGTCATCAGTGTCAGCTCATACAGAGAGGTGACAGTGTAGGATCAAACGAATAAAAAAAGTAAAGCGTTAAAATTGAAGTTTTTTATCGCACAAAAATTACACTGATTTCTGCTTTTATTTCGTCGCATGAATACTCTAGAAGACAACAGTTAATCTAATTTTAAATATTTTGGAACCACCAAAAGCAGACAATAAACAGTGAAGCCAACTAAACTCATGTAAAAGTACATTAGCGACAAAAACACTGAGCTGCTAAAAAATTGTTGCAAGCATAACCTAACTATAAATTTGAATAAAATTGAGCCGATAGCTGATGTGCCACTACTATTAGTATTACAAATCAGTAATCAAAGCGAGGGAAAATCGAATGGTCCCTGACAAATTAGTTGGGAGACAATTTAATAAACTGTTCGCTTAACCGTCATATGAGCTCATCCGTACGGGTATGAGGAGGAAATTAGATTTTTAACAAAAGCGCTACAAACAAAGGAATTATTAGTGAAGCTAGACAAGATGACTTGTGCTGAAAAACACAAAAAACATATAAATTAGGACAAGTGCGCCGTACAACATGCAAAAACTAATTCAATGTCTTAAAAAAAGTCAACTATTTTCTTACGCCCCAAATAATTAAAGACTAATGTGGGCAAGAAAACAACGTGGTCAAACGCAATTTTGCGGCGCACTATCTACAGTTTGACAAGCTAAACCAGTTAAAACAGGTGCAACAAAATATGTGAAAAAAAAACAAAATAAATCATAAATTAATAAATATGTTTATTGCAAACTTTCCCGAATACAATAACAATGACTGGTTAGTGAAATTCGAATTATTTATTAGAACAAAAGATTTTGTTCGTTGTCAGGCTGTTCCTATGGATGACGTTGCTATGGGAACGGACTTGCGCTTTCTGGCTCCAGATGGAGCTAGGAGACTGCGGCTCTGTGGTGACTCGATCTACAATTATTCCGAAATGAGTTAAATAAGATACTAAAACATAAAAAATAGTTGGAAGATAGATAGATAGATAGATAGATAGATAGATGGATAGATAGATAGATAGATAGATAGATAGATAGATAGATAGATAGATAGATAGATAGATAGATAGATAGATAGATAGATAGATAGATAGATAGATAGATAGATAGATAGATAGATAGATAGATAGATAGATAGATAGATAGATAGATAGATAGATAGATAGATAGATAGATAGATAGATAGATAGATTCATACATACATAGATAATATTGATTATTATTTGGCTATTTACTGATAAGTCAACGACTTACAGGCTGAATGTCATGCGCAGAATTGACGTGTCGCCTGAGCATCTCCAGAGTAGAGAATGATTTTGCGCATTCTGTGCATAGATAGGCGTCAGCCTCCGAGTTCTGGGTTGAGAAATCCGAGACGGTTTTATTTAGTTAAAATTAAAATAAATAAATACCTTTGGATTTGCTATTGTCAATTACTAAAGATTTAATTGACACTGAGGTCAAGGTAAAACTCACGGCATCGTTTTGATGTCCGAGACCTGCCTTGTCATCCTCGCAGGTGACCGCCGCGCCCCCTACTGAGCTTCCATTTTCGTCCGTGCTGATGTCCAGAACGAGGGATCCAATTGGTGAAGCGCCGCTGTCCAACTTTGCGCTTGTGTCGTCCCTAATCTGAGTGGCATGCGCATTGGCCAGATGCTCGCTGAGCTTCGAGAGCGTCAGGAACGCCCGAGGACAATGCTGGCACCGGTTTGGCAAAGACAACAGCGGAGGACCCGGTGCAGTTGGTGGAGGCGGCTTAGATTTTGACGGTCCCGACTTTGTGATGACCAATTGAGACGCTACTGATGGCTTTGTCACTTTGGGAGCAATCCTAGATTGATTTTGATTGGCAAATGCAGCACTAGCCGACTGCTTGTGCTTCTCCGGCATTGTCAAGATCTGGGTGATCAGTCGATTCCTGTTCTGCTTCTGCTGCTGCTGCTGCTGCTCCTTCTGTTGTTGCTGTTGTTGAGCTTTTCGATGGCCGGGGCCATAGACATCCGGGTGGCACTTGGACTTGTGCACCACTAGTCCGAGCGATGAAGAGAAATGCGAGGTGCAGAGGTCGCAGTGGAACTGTAGCGGACTTCCAACTGTTGTGCTCAATTGTAGTCGGGGCTTCTTGGACGGGGGCGGCGCCGCTGGTTTCTTCTTAGTCTCTACTGAATCACTTGTTGAGTAGCCGTGCTGGCTCATGTGGTCTAACAATTCGTGCCTGGTGAAGAATCTGGCCTGGCAGCGGCGACATTCGAATTGACTGGCCTCGGCGAAGCTGTCGGCAAATGATGCGGCCGTCATCACGGCAGTCGGCTTACTGTCCGTCAGTCTGCAGGCTGTCATATGAATTTCCAAAGACAACCTGTCTCGAAACGCTTCGTTGCACATGCTGCACTCGAATTCTTCGTCGGCGGCGTCAAGCAGGATGGCCACGGGGTCGGCGGAGGCGTCGGCGCCGTGCTGCTCGCAGAAACGCTTGTGCACAGTCAGATTGCCGGCGTACTGGAAGGTCCGATGGCACAGGTCGCACTCGTAGTTACCCTCGCTGTCCATTTCGTAAATGTTGTCCGACTGCTGACCTTCCCCTGACGACATGGCGCTGCAAAAGTGTCTGGCCAAGTGGCAGGCCATCTTGAATTCACGATTGCAGGCCTTGCAGCTGACTGACGAGCTCGTGTGCACCACTTTATGTTTGAGCAGATTGGCGCTTGAGCTGAAAGATTTTCCGCACTGATTGCAGTCGAACTTTTCCTCTAATGTCGAATTCTCCTCAGTTGGGCCACCGAATTCCGAAGTGCTGTCCAGCGTCATCTTGTGGACTTTCATGTGAACTGCCAGATGGCACTTCATGAAGAATTGCTTGTTGCACACTTCGCAGGCGTACGCAACTCTAGCTGTACTGTCATCGCAACAGAACTTTTCGTGATTGCGGATGTGGGAAGAGGTTTTGAATGTTCGATCGCAGAATCGGCACTTGTAAACTTCTTCCTGGTGCTCGTTTAAAACTTTCTGCGATTCGTAATCGAAATGACTTTTTTCAATCGGTGGACTCGAACTCTTGGCCCTATTGTCGTCAACGATGCCAGCTAGAGCAGCCAAATCTCTAGTGTCAAGTTGGCCCCGGGACAAAGGCTCGCAGAAGCAGCGAATCAAATGATCAAACAGGAACCGTTTGCTGCTAAATGCCTTGCAACATTTCGGACAATCGGCTGACAAAGCGCTGGATTTTGCATCTACAATCGACAGATCTGCTACATCTACAACGTCAGCATTCTCTGGTATTTGGGGGACAGGTTCGCCTCGAGACTTATTAGTTGCAGACGGTGGTACTTCTCCTGGTTCAAGACTAGTAGATACATTTTCTCCGCTTCCAGAAGCTTCTTTGCCGGTGCTGATTGTTGCAAAAGCGCCAGAGGACAGCCTGTCAAACTTGTGAATCCGATAGTGCTGACTGAGACTGCGCTTCGAGGGATAAGGTGTATGACAGATGTCGCAAATGAAGCGACCCGGTGTCTGATAGCGATTGCCAGTCATCAGCTTCTTCCGACTATCCTGCTGATCTCCAAAAGTTGCCTTCGCTCCTTCTTCGATGTGTTTCTGGGCAAAGTGCTCTTTCAATTCGTCAGAGGTTTCAAAAGTGGCGTCGCAGTAGTGACAAGTAAACGCAGCATCTTCGTCGCAAACCTCGCTATCATCAGCGCTATCGCAGTCATCATCGCAGTCAATCAGCAGAGCGCTGCTCTCATCCTTGTTTGGAGCTGATTCAATTCTACCAATCACGTGAGAATCAATGATGTCTTTGGTTTGCTCAATAGTTTGCTGGCTAGCAGTCGTTGCCTGGTTTGGTTTGATTCGAAGAGTAAAGTTGCTTCCAGTGCCCAGCTTTGCTGACGAAAGAACGTCACTAACAGATGAGTCCGGAACCGGTTCGCTGGTAGGGAAAACGACGCTCAAGCCGTTCTTCTTTTGTAAGCCTTCACCAACGCCGCCTTCTTCACCGTCTATGCAGGCGCCGGCTGTGCCAGCAATCTGGCTTGGTACAAAACGCAGGGGCACGTTGCCAAACTTTCCAGCCTTCCAGTCCTGATACTGCTCGTTGTGAAAGTATATGCAATGCTTTCCCATGCCTTTTGAGAAGATTAATTCACCGCAAAATGGACACGGATTAGCTTGACGATCGTCTTCAAAAGCGCCCGCCTGTTCGGACTTTCTACGAATACCGGATGAAGAATTTAATTTATCCCGCTCTGGATGCTGAGTGGCGCAATGTCCAGCGAGTGAGGATCCACGCACCATCTTGTGACAGATAGGGCATGGAACAAGATTAATAAGATTTAATCCGGATGGCGAATAAATTAAAGATTCTGTCGTTAATCTTCGCTCCTTCTTGTGTTTAACCTGTGGTGAAGTGATTGCTAACGGCTGCGAACAATTCTTCTCTTGCGGACTTGACGAAGTTTGCCTTTCAGAAGCGTGCCTCCGCTTCGGAGGGTTCTTTTTCGCTCGCGATACTGCAAAACGGCTCATTGATTTGCTCAGCTGCTGCGAATCCGGACGAATGTAGCGCAATTGAACGCTACCGTAGAGCCCCTCCTTCCAGTTCGTGTACTCCACGCGGTGATGGTTTGCGCAGTGCTTCGCCAGGCCCTTTATTGTTGTTTTGTGTACTATGCAGAATGGACAGTTGATGTCTAAAGGATTTTCATTATTGTTGAACTCAAGCTGGCCATCTTTGCCAATAGAAAATGGTGAAGTTGTCGCTAGGCGAGTCTTCAGCTTTGATCTACGTCTGCGAGATGGCGAAACTGTGGCGGCTGGCTTTGAAACAGCTTGAGAAACACTTGCTGATGACCCAATAGACTGCTCTTCCCTTTGAGTTCCCTCATCGTCGACGCAATCCATTACTAATGCTCCTTCCGGTTCCTCCTCATCTTCTTCGAATTCTTCTTTTTCTTCTTCCGTATAGCCATCCTCATCTTCAACGAACTGTGCAGCCTCCGCCTCCTCCGTCTCTTTGTTCTCTTCCGAGTTTGAATTCAATGCCTGAGTTGGCTCGTCGTCGTCCTGACGACTGTCAGCCTCCGGCTCCAGATTGCTGCTCTTTTCCGACGAATCGCGACGGGTGCCACCGCTGGCGTAGAATTTGCCAATCATCGCCTGGGTCAGGTCCATCAGGCGGACGCTGCGACCAAACCAACCGGTCTTCCAGGCCGAATAGACTATATTGTGAAAGCACATGTAGTGCTTGGCGACGCCTTTTTTGCTTTTAATAGTGCCGTTACATTCCGGACACACTATGGCCATGTCATCGTCAGCTGGGGCTTGCTTAGCTAGCTCTTTCTGTTGCTGCTGATTTGCAGCAAGCTTCCTCGGTGTCTGAGTAGTTCCCTCAGTAACTGCCTGGCTAGACTTGAAGCTAAGCGATCGACTAATCTGCTGCTGCTCCCTGCTCACTCCGTGTTTCTTACGCATGTGCTTGTTAAGACTCTTCTCAGATGAGTAGGCCTTGGTGCATAGCTGGCAGTGGTAGAATGGACTGCCGCCGGCTGAGCTCATGACTGATCCGCCTGAGTTGGAAAAAACGGAGAGGAAAGGCCCGCGGTGTTAAAAGCATGCGTTGAGTCCGGGATAGGAAATTTGTAGTCACCAACTTGCAAACCAACGCATGAGATCCATAGTTCATACCCCCAGGGTCTGACTCCGCTATGCTCCGGTCTACTCTATTGATGTGTGCCTTGAACGATCCAAGAGTCAATCAGTACCGCCAACTGCTGAGTCGAGGGAAAAAAATTCTAGGGGGAGGAGTAAAAAAAACTAAAGAGCAATGGTGAGTCGGGCATGATCCTTTTCGGGTTTTTTACCGCTACGCCCTGCCTTTACCTTCCTCGGTTTTATTGATTTTTGTCAGCTGCCTGAGCTCACCAGCAAAGCGCGGGGGGAGCTTAGCCAGACTTGGGCATGGCTTGGCCTTGAGGCGGGTGTCGAGGAAATGGGCGGGAATCGGGAGCAACTGCGACGAGCAATGAGCTGCTCGGTGGGAGAGATCCGGCGCTGCATTCGTGCTGGGAGAGACTAGACTGATTCAGAGGGAAACTGTTGGTGTGTGTGGTCGGGTGTGTGTGTGTGTGTGTGTGTTCATTCCCGCGTGGAAGTCGAGCTCGTAACTCGTTCAGTCACCAAATTTCCAGTTCATGGTAATCCAAGCCTACGCTTTTTATGTACATTTAAGCTGATTCGGTGAAATCCCTGTTGGCAGCAACAAATTTCAGATAGGCTTACACAGTTGAACTGCTGGCAGTACTACTTGATTTAAGTGAGCCGAATAATGCTAAAATCCCGTCCTGAGCAGTGCCGTGGTTAAATGTCTTTGTCTGCTTCGTTAGCAAGAAGAACTTGTTTTCAACTGAGAAGCAACGTGCTGATGTCTGCAGCTGGTTATATTATAAATGGAGTCGATTCAGAGAGGCCCATTGCCACTGCTGGTGAGATCGACGCCTCTCTCCCTGTGTTCATTCGCTAAAACGCCACGAGGGAATGAGGTTGGTGAGAGAGAAGGAGCTTCGGCGGGTTTCATCCGGACTGGAGGGGGCCACAGGGCCTTGCGCAGTCGCCTGGGCCTTCTTTTCCTTCACTGACGAATGCCACCGACGCGAGGTTGGTTGTTGGAGAAGCGAAGGGGGGGTTAGAGAAGAAGGAAACTCACAGGAGGAAGGCTCAGTGTGAAGGTTCCATTGCGCTTGCTTGCTCAGCCAGCGACCTACACAACCAAACTCAAAGCCACGCTATTCCCACCCAACCCCCGCGTGGCAAGAGGTGGACAGAGAAGACCTCGGCCCGGGGGCGGGGGATGGTGGTGTACATCCTGCCCCTGCCCTCCCTGTGTCGCGCGCTATTTGGGGTGGATTGTCGAAAACCAACCCTCAAGCTCTTCCTACTTCCAGCGACTCACCCTCCCGCCTAACTGCTGTGCGTATGGGCCTCAACAACTCAGCTGAATTCCGCACTCACCAACTAGCTGACGCACCCTCACCACATACGCCGCAATTTCGTGTGGGGTTTGAAGCGGAGGGCCTCCTCCTGGTTCGTCTCTTCAGCTCTGGCCTGCTGGGTTCCACCACGCAAGACCTTCTCCCTATTTTTTTTTTACCACGAGGAGCTTTACAACGTATTAGTCCTTAACGAAGCCAGCAGAATGTAGATTGTAAGCAGATTGTGGAGAAATGCTTTTCCAAAATGCTGCTGCAATGAACCAAGCCACGGAGAACTTCGCTTCAGAATGAATGCTCCACTCTGCTAATAAAGATTCTTTGTCTAAGAGGCTAAAATCCCCCGTGCCATGGGAGTGGAGCAGCAGCAGCAGAGCCTACTAGGCTAGGGCTTCTTTCTTCATTTCTTTCCTCATTTCTACAGCCAACGAGCATAGAAAGCCTATGTCTGAATTGCTGGCTGCCTGATTTGGTCAAGTCCAGTCTCAGGCCTTCAATATTCGGTAGCTCGTTGTGCTGTGCTCAGTCGTCCTCAAAGCGAGGACGAGGCAGCCGAACCGAAAGGCCACCCGAAATGCCACTCCACACTAGCAAGCAGGCAGCATCCTACTTCTTTCCCTCTTGTGCTCTCTTCCTCACTACTCTACCTCGGCCTGACCAGGGCGAGGGCAAGCAATCTCCCTTGACTCTGAGCCAGTCTGCCTGCAGCAGCTGCCCCGTCTCCACTTATCAGTTCCATGAAAGCCTTCCCTCTGGCTGCCGCTCCTGCTTCTGCTGCTCCTGCTTCTACAGCATGGGAGATCTGCAAGGATTCCCTACAGCAGATTTTCCTCTTCCTGTGCTAAAGCCTCTATAGCCAAGGTTTTCTGCTTCGTTCCTTCCATCATCATCAGCAACTCCTCACTATTTTTTGCTCCTACCCCTTGATCCGATCCTCTCCTATGTATGGTTCGAGGACTCCTTCTGCATTTCCTCTTCCGACGTGGGAATGCAGCATTTTCCTACTTTTCTCCTCGAGTCTTAAGTCCAGTGCCATCGGGACCGAGGACTTGGCTTGGCATGCGGATGAGGTGGCTGTTTTGAGTCGTCCAAATGTTGTCCTTATCTATCTGGGGTCCGGATGAAAAAATGCAACAACCTGTCTATCTGGAGAGAAGGAATTTCCTGCTCTCACCTGCTCGCTGTTCGCACGCAGCCCCTCCCATTTCAGGTTGCCTCATCTTCTGTTAGCTCGTATTTCTTCTAAACAGTCTGCCAGTCACCTCCTTAGCTCGTGCTGATCCCCTCCCCGACTTTGCCAGCAGGGCTTTTTGACACTTCAAAAAAATAGAGTGCCAAAAGGTGATGCTTGCAAGCTTGGGGTGAAACAATTTTTTTCCTGCGATTGCTCAACTCGAGTATAGTAAATCGATCGAACAACTGACACTTTAAGGGTGACGCTGAGTGATGTTCGCTTACGTTTTTAGCCAAACAGCACTCAGCGTATCTCTGCAAGCCTAAATGTATCTAAAGGCCCATTTACACGCGAGCCATCAAAATAGTTAAATTCAAGTGAATGCTTTTTGTAAAAATGAATGGTCGGATATTCAAATGTACATTTTCGTGTGATTCAGCTTTATTTGATTCTTTGTCTTTAGGATAAATTTCATATTATTATAACTAGTTAATTTCACCAAAATTATCTTCACTTCCTGTCCAAACTGAAAAAAAACCTTCCATGCTTGCAGTGCTATAATAATCGCAAGCTATGATTGTAGGCTCAGTGAATCAAACAAGCAAGGAGGGGCAGTTTTCCCCATCCCGCAGATTGCTGATTGCACAATTCACATTTGACACACGCAGTGTAAATTCTTGCTCATGTTGTACAATACAATACAATACAATACTGTACGCAATGCTTAAGTTGAGGGTTTGCCCTCATTATAGGTGTAATCAGCACCAGCTTCGACATATATTCTGCCGGAAACGCTGTGGGGCTATTAGCTTCGTAAGAATAAAAATCAATTTCTTTCGACGAAATGTACAGGAAACGCCACAGGGCACTGCACGGCGCATCCGAGGGCTGTGTATCTTAAGGCCCTTGAATAGCGGCACCCCGATCTCAGTTAAGTGGACTGAAGCAATGCGGGATTAAGTACCTTGGTCAAGGAAAAAATTGTCTCCTATAGCTCGGACTCGAACCTACGACCTTCCGATCATAAGGAAGCTGCCCTAGCCACTAGGCTACAGTTCCTTTAAAATCGGCGCAAAAATCGGAGCCATCAACGCATCCATAATCATCAGATCTGTATTTTAATCTGCTCGATGCAGCAACAATTTGTTTATTTTTCTCGTCTGTTTTGTGCTTAAATTGCATAAAAAATTCCGTCTCAAATCCACCTCATGCCGGCAGCTAATGCTGAAGCACACTTGTTCTCAGGTGCGAGGCGAGTTGCTATGCTATGCGCGGATTAAATTTCTCTGCCTCAGGTGTTAAAATTGCATGCGCATAAATTCATCGATTGCAAAGGCACGAAATTCTATTCCCAATTACTGAATACTGAAGAGCCAGTTGCAGTCATCAGCTTTGTGCGGTGTCTAGACAAAAATGCCGCACAGAATCCTGTCAGGTTCCCCATTACTTGTGCATGAAATTCAGCATCGTTTGGTGAATTTGACACTCTAATTATTAACAGCAGTGCCATACTGCAGGCTAGGATGGTCGGTGCATGTAGCAGTGACTTGTTGGAAGCGGAAAGATCAGATGGAGATCTATGGAAATAAGGTCGATAAGGGATCTGAGATTGTTACTCAAGAATCATAGGTTGTACGGGTAAATTAAGTATCAGATGTAGCAACTTAACAATCAGAATGACTCACTGTAAAATCTCAATTCACTGAGCAATCAAAAGTTGGTGAACAATCATGAGCCAGTGAAAAGTCACGAATCACTGAGCAGTCAAAAGTCAGTAAATAAACAATAGTCACTGAAAAATTACAAGTCACTGAACAATCACGAGGCACTGAACAATCACGAGTCACTGAACAAACAATAGTCACTGAACAATCACGAGTCACTGAACAATCACGAGTCGCTGAAAAATCACGAGTTACTGAACAATCACGAGTCACTGAATAATCAATAGGCTCTGGACAATTGATAGTTACAGAACAAACACGAGTCACTATCTTATGAAGTAAAGTGAATTCAAGTGATCACCAATTCCGTGAGTTGCTTATGCATCAGGGACTTTTATGGAAACTGATATTGCGGCAGTTCATCGAGGATCGGGTTTAAGAAAGGTGATATGTTCATAGGCCTACTGAAGTTCAAAGCATGTGTCATCATTGAAAGGACTTTAACTGAAAAGTTTTATCTAGCTGTGAGCCATGGAAAATCTAGAATCTGTCTCCTATAACAATTTGCTACACGAATGCTGCTGCTGTGAAAGCAACGCGCATTCAGCAGCTTCTTTAATAACCATTCGCCAACTAGAATGGATGAAAGATGATCAATGCTGATAGCACACTGTGTTGATGCGCGCTCAGCCCCCTTGCAGCGCAGCGCAGTGCAGTGCAGCTCCAGGCAAAGCAAATGAAGCTTGCAAAAAGCAGCAGAAGTTGCTTTGAATTTCAGCATCACCATGCAGCACTAAAGCCCCGTTTTAGGACGCTGCGACTTCGACGAGATAGAGAAAGAGAGAGAGCGGGCTGGGTGGCAACGCAAAGGAAGCATCCTTTCTGCTTCAATGTACGCGTGTAGTCCATCTCTCCTCCCTGCCCTCTTTTCCAACCCTTCCCGTCTTCTTCTTTCGCCTGGCCAAACCAGCCGTATTAGGGTGAAGCCGAAGGAAAGACAGGTCCACCGCAGAAGCCGCGCCCCGCCCTTATCAGCCTTCATGGACTAAGCCAAGGACCTCTGAAATTGGTCTGGACTGACACGACCTAGAACCCATCAGTATGCGCTTGTGTGTATTGATCGCATCAAATGAAGAGTTCTGTATCGATTAATGTCTGTGTAATGAGTCTCTCAACAGTACAATTTGTGGAGTGTTCAATGAAGGTGCAATTATTATGCCACTTGAACGTTATATAGCGATATGAAGGTGAGACTGCAAGATAGCCTAGGCTGGTTGCTTTGAATTCTCAACAAAAAACGATGCCAGAAAATGTCAAAAAATCCTTGTATTGCTGATTTTTGTGTTTAATCAAACAATATTGTTTTATTCAGCAAGCATGCATTTTACCAGTAAATGCTAAATTTAAAACAAAAGGCCAAAGGCTTTCAGAACTCATGTCCCTATAGTTTACAGGAAGCAAAAAATGTTTTACTGAGTAGTGCGCGCTTCAAGGAAGTGAGGAACAATGGGGGTTTGGCTAGACAATGAAAACTTTGTCCTACCTTTGGGAATCAACTTGTTTTTGCCTCGCTTTATAGGAAACTAATGAAAGATATTTGATGTGAGATAGCGGCGCCACCTGAAGACTTAGGTTGGGAGATGGCGGCGCAACCTGAAGACTGGGGGCTGGGAGATAGCGGCGCCACCTGAAGACTTAGGTTGGGAGATAGCGGCGCTACCTGAAGACTGAGAGCTGGGAGATAACGGCGCCACCTGAAGACTTAGGTTGGGAGATAGCGGCGCCACCTGAAGACTGGGGGCTGGGAGATAGCGGCGCCACCTGAAGACTGGGAGCTGGGAGATAGCGGCGCCACCTGAAGACTTAAGGCGGGAGATAGCGACTCTGCCTAGACAACAAAACATGGAAATTTTGCATTGTTCCATCGTGCCGTTTAGACAGCAGAAGTAAATAGAGACTAAACCTAACCGGCAAGTTGATGCGCACTCAGAGAGAAACGCTCAGGTGGCCATCCAAAGTCCTCAACAGTATGCGGGACGCATTCTAAGCATCAAACCTTCTCTCTGCAATTCTGTCCTGTCACGTCCTACTCGCTCTCCTCTTTCCCTGTCCCGCTGCCCTTACTTTGCCTTTGATCCATCACGAAAGGTAACTGGCAAAGGCTGTAGGCATTCAACTAAATCTAGTCAATAGACGGCGTTATTCCTAACGCAGCAACTGTCCTCTCCTCTCTCTTTACTCGTATGTCTCTCTCGCCAGTCGACTTTCCGTCATTTTCTTGTCGACGTTTTAAAGAGCAGCGTCGACGTCTGTTAGAATTAGCTACATGCAGTCCCTAGCGTGCTGCTAACGTAACAGGGGAAGGGCGAAATCTCTGGTCTTGTCATTTGCTCCTCCTTCCGGATGCCAGCTGGTGAAATGGCTGATGATTCACTTTTGCGGATGTGAAGGTTTTAGGAAATATTGGTTGGTAAATGAAGTGCAGAGGCGGTACAAAAGTTTGGTTGTTGCGTCCTTTCGCTTATTCGCCCGGGTGCGACGTATTCGTTTTCTTGCACACCTCTTCCCTCCTAAAAAGGAAATATAGCATATTCCTCAGTTCCATCTTGCCTCTATCTTCATCTCCCTAACTGACCTTGGGTGGCGGCGGTGGCTCTGGAACACACACGCAGTCTTTGCTGCTTCTGCTGCTGCCGCGGGTTTTTGGGAAGCTTTTTGGTTGGAATTGGTCGACTAGACTTCCGAGCCTGCAGGTAGGGCAGTCCAAGACGCGAGAGAAAGCGAAAGGAATTTCCTTTCCCAGATGCCGTTTTACTGCGGCACCAATAATCCCGTCTCCATGGCGAATGGATCCACCAAAATTCGGTCGCTGTTGGTGGGTTCAGCATGGCAGCTTAGTGTACACTCCTTCTACTGGGGCCGGAAAACGCTTCTAGGGTAGGGTTAGACAAGAGCGAAGGGATCGAAATTGTTTCGCATAAAAATCGGTACCTGCAAAATTGTTTAGTTCGAAGCCAGTGCTAGAAGCGCAAAACGTCCCAAGGAACAGACGGAGGAACAGCTGAGCGCACCAGACGGTAGAGAAAACATCTTTCCAGCCAAAGCAGCGTCTCTGGCAGCGGTGTATGAGCCTGCTGTTGCAGCTGCCCTGCTGGCGTCTAGTTGCCCGTCTCTGGCTAAACTGTCTGAGAGGTTGGAGCGAGGAGTCATCCGATTGTGAAGCCTCGCCGGTGTTCACCAGACAAGACTACCTCAGTACAAGTAACAAAAGCAGTAGTTCAAGCACAAGAAGCTCATCGAACAGTCAGTATCTTGCCCAGGAAGTAATGCTAGCTACTCCACAATACCAGCATCAGATGCAGCAGCAACAACAGCAACAACAGTTTTTGCAGCAGCAACAGCAGCAAAATCGCGCTAGGCGCAAATGCCGAAGGTCTAGGTGCTACAAAGGCTCAAAAACTGAGGCTGCCATCCAGTTGACATTCAAAGATGCCGATCTTGAACCTGCGACGATTTCCGAGGCTCAGGAACAGCAGCTCATGCTCGGACGCCAAGATTCGTCTTCTTCAGGCAGCGGTCAACACTGTCGGAAAAGTCAGCTTGACAAGCTCCGCGGAGATCTTGAACGGCTAGGACAGCAGATTGCTTCGCTCTCGATGCGAAGTGGCAACCGATCGTCTGTTGTGCAGCCTCCTCCAAGTATTACAACGGACGAGACCTCGAGGCCACATCAGCAGCCGTCAGTAGTACGCGACGCCAGTGGCAAAGAGCCCAGCGTTTACGACTCTGTGGACGCATCGGCAAACACAACAACAACAACTCAGCAGCACTCGAAGCTCAATGAGCTTCGTGTCGCTGCCACTGACATCACTAAAAGCATATCGGACTCGTCGGATCTTGCTCACCAAAGACAGACAGAGGGTGCGGTAGCGGGAGGATCAGGACATGGAGCACCAGGATCGTCATCCTCTCGTCGGCACCGGCGTAAGAAGTCGCTCGGCGAAGGCGACGAAGCTCCGACTACTGCTATGCTCAGCAGGCAGATTGGCTCGACAAGGCGACGAGCCCACAATAATAACAACAACAGCCAGCTAGCGTTGAATCGAATTGACAACCAATCGAGTTCGAAATCTTTGATGAGTCTTCCCCGCGGCGATGACCAAAAGCAGACTGAGGCGACGTATAACGACGTTTCTACGGAGGAAGCGGCCACCACCGGCTCCACTAGCGGGCGTAGCCGACGCGGCGGGGGCCTACTAAGCAAAGAGAAGTCCCCATATCGAGACGATTCGGATGGTCACCTGATCTACGCCTTTGGCGACGTGCTGAAGAACCGCTACCGAATTGCCAAGACCTTGGGCGAGGGCACATTTGGCAAAGTGACCGAGTGCGCTGACATGCAGGATCCCGCTCAGCGACGAGTGGCCGTCAAGATAATAAAGAACGTCGAAAAGTACCGAGAAGCTGCTAAACTGGAGATCAACGTTTTGAAAAAGCTAGACGAGAAGGATCCGTCGGGTAGGCATTTGTGCATAAAGCTGCTGAGCTGGTTCGAGTTCTATGGACACATCTGCCTGGTCTTCGATCTACTAGGCAAGTCAGTGTTCGACTTTCTCAAGGAGAACGACTTTGCACCCTATCCCATCGAGCACGTGCGCCATATCGCTTACCAATTGGTGCACTCGGTTGCTTTCATGCACGCCAACCAGCTCACCCACACCGACCTGAAGCCGGAGAATATCTTGTTAATTCGTTCGACCTACTCAAAATTTTTCAATCCAAAACGAAAGAAGGAGGAAAAAATGCTTGATAGAACCGACATTCGATTGATTGATTTCGGCTCGGCTACATTTGATCACGAGCATCACTCGGCTGTGGTGTCTACCAGACATTATCGCGCTCCAGAAGTCATCCTGGAGCTGGGCTGGTCGCAGCCGTGCGACGTTTGGTCAATCGGTTGCATCCTGTTCGAGCTCTACACCGGGTTCACTCTGTTCCAGACTCACGAGAATCGCGAGCACCTGGCCATGATGGAGCGCATTCTAGGTCACGTGCCCTATCGAATGACTAGAAACTCGAGAGCCGGATACTTTTGGCACGGCCGATTAGACTGGGATTATCACAGCAACGAAGGTCGCTACGTTCGAGAGAATTGCAAACCGCTCTATCGTTACATGCGAGACGAGACTCAGGACACCAGAGACCTGTTCGACCTGATGCTGCGCATGCTGGAGTACGAGCCCGAGGAGCGGGTCACGCTGAACGCCGCTCTGGAGCACGCGTTTTTCAAGACAATTCCAGTCGAATGGATTCTACCACCGATCGCTTGATCGAGTCAAACAAGTTTGCAACGAGAGGTTTTCACGTTTAGCTGCATCAACATCATAACGGAACTATTTTTTTTTCACTGATGATTTGCATCCAAAGAATTAAAAAAATTATGCTGTCTTGTAAATTCAAATTCTGAACAATATTGTTTTTTTAGTGAGCATGCACTTTTTAGAGCTTAGAGTAACTTTTGCATGCAATTTGAGTGATCGATTTACATACTCATCTCGAGCGCATCATCTCGATAAAAAAACTCATTGAAACGTATTTGCTTTCATTCTTGTAGTTGTTGTTAGCCTTATATCACCCCTGTTTTTCCACCAAGTCCTTTTCAGCGTGGTCCAAATGCCTGTATTTCAATAGTTCAGATTCACTTTACTCTTTTCGATTGCCGAAAAAAATTATCAATATTGACAACCGCTGCTTTGCTGTGAACGAAAAAACCTCAAGATGAAGAAATAAAGATGTTATTGAATAACAAATCTACAGCCGAAAATAAGCCAGTTAAAATTTATTGGCACTAACTATGTCCAAAAATTCGGTATTGAATGGCCGACGAAAAGATGGACACTACTTTTGAGAGACACACGAGCTCATCAATCCTTTCGAGGACTCACTCAGTCATTCAGAGCCAGGCGGAATTCTGTATTTGACAGCATGGAATAATTGAAAAAATGATAATCTTTTCCAGCTGTTTAGACGTTCGATATTCTAAACTCTAAGAAATTATCATGCTCGTTTGATACAAATTTACTTCACTTTGTATTTCGTGCTACTAATAGTAGAATAAAGTGAAGTTTTCGCTCTCTAGAATTTCAAGCGATACTGTACGCTCTCTGGCTACAGTGGGTCTTGGAAGATCAGGTGAGGACAGGGAATGGATAGCAACTCTAGTTGTTCAATTGTACTGAACCGCTATATCGCGCACATAACAATTGTAGGATAAGGTGTACAGCTCGCTGAAAAGATGTTGAGAGAAGAAAAACGCGTATTAGTGAGACTGGACAATGGAGAGTTACTGTGCTAACGTCTTAAATAAAAAAACACGCTAAACTGAGCACCGTATTTTAGCCTCGCCAGACCTGTACGTAGAGAAGCAAAGTAGATTGGAGATTTTTTGAATCGATTTTAATATTCTATTAGCGGCATGGGAGAAAAGGTGAGCCCTTGTATGCAATGCAATTTTCTAATCTTAGAACGAAGCTGATCTAACTGATGTTTCCCTTCAACAGCAGGCGACTACCAAAGCTACTGAGCAAGTGGCAGTTATCATCAGCTATAAAAGTGAGCTGCATCGAAATTTTTGCAACGCCTGCATCAAGGAAGCTGGAGTGATGAAGCAATACACTGGCTGTCTGCTGGGCCATTGTGAAAAGGTTTGAGCAAGATAAAATCTGCAAATTTTGATGTTGTCTTGCGGAAGAGAACAGATAGTGTGAAAAAGGGTACCAGTCTAAATTGAATAAGGTCGTAGTATACCTACCTAGTCATTACTAATTCATCGAACTTTTGTCGAACTCATGCCGATTTTTCATGTTTTTACAAACTCCTGCACCTTAGGTCGAGTCCCTCGAGGGCTTCTGGCCGAAAAACCAAGGCCTGGGCGTTCTTATCTTCGAATGTCCCAAAGAGTGTCAGAAATGGTTCTACAGCGATCCGGTTTTTCGGGCTAGCGATTTTCTTGAACAAGTAGAAATGTACTGCGCACCGCTGAGCGTTCCTCTGCCACCTGGTGAGCATCGACCGTATAATACTGCAGTTTCTGTAGTGACCCTTAACCGCGTCTAGTGACACTCGATTTACTGTTCTGACAGCTGCTTTTTTCCATCTGACAGCGTGATTTGTTGTTGCTTTAGTTGTTGTTCTGACAAATTCTCGTATCTATAGACTGACTGCTTGTTCTAGTAATACTTTACCGCCATTAGTGACACTCTACTGACTCTAGTGACACTCTGCGGTCTCTAGTGACACTCTACCGTCTCTAGTGATGCTCAACGGT
Source organism: Macrostomum cliftonense (assembly GCA_950096795.1). Lineage (NCBI taxonomy): Eukaryota > Metazoa > Platyhelminthes > Macrostomidae > Macrostomum > Macrostomum cliftonense. Next base: position 492,938 of record CATNEM010000212.1, on the reverse strand, counting down.
CTCTAGTGACACTTTACCGTCTCTAGTGATACTCAACGGTCTCTAGTGACACTTTACCGCCTATAGTGACACTCTGCCAACTCTAGTGACACTCTGCCAACTCTAGTGACCCTCTGCCAACTCTAGTGACACTCTGCCAACTCTAGGGACACTGTGCCAACTCTAGTGACACTCTACGGTCTCTAGTGACACTCTACGGTCTCTAGTGACACTCTACAGTCTCTAGTGACACTCTACAGTCTCTAGTGACACTCTACCATCTCTAGTGACACTCTAGGGTCTCTAGTGACACTGCCGTATCTAGTAGCACCGTATTGCGTCTAGTGACATTTCACCATCAATAATGACACCATCGCTTCTAGTGACACAATCGCCTCTAGTGACACTCTATCGCTTCTAGTGACGCTTAACTAATTCTAGTCAGTGGCCAATGCATCCAGTAGCACTCCAGTATCTTAAATCAATTTAATACGGCTATCAGAAAGTTTCCGGTTCCAAAAAATATTTTAGTAATTATAATGGCACGACCAGATTGGAATGGCAACATTAATAATTTAAATTCAACCGACTTATTCAACTAATCGACAACGATTCGATCCTAACCTGTGGCTTCTCCATCAGCCTTCCCTTATTCCAGAAAATCCTTGATACAACTTTTCAGGCTACACGGTTCTGTCCATCATGAATTTGGACGTCCAATTTAAAGAGATATTCAACGGAGAATATCTAAAGCGGCACGAAGACGGCGTGCGAAGTTGCCACGGAATACCGGGTGTAGTCATCACTGACAAAGTGCAGAAAGTGAAAGGGATGCGAAATCCCAAGTACTTCATTGTGGACGCTTGGAAGTGTCGACAAGACTTTGACGCTTGGTATAAAGCGGGTAAGAGAGGTGGGCTCGGAACTGAAGCTACTCCCCTATACAACAACCCCAGCTCAGCAGCCCCTCTATGAAGCTACTCCCCTGCACACAACAAACCCCGCTAAGCAGCCCCTATATGAAGCTACTCCCCTGTGCACAACAAACCCCGCTAAGCAGCCCCTGTATGAAGCTACTCCCCTGTGCACAACAAACCCCGCTAAGCAGCCCCTCTATGAAGCTACTCCCCTGTGCACAACAAACCCCGCTAAGCAGCCCCTCTATGAAGCTACTCCCCTGTACAGACCAGCCCCAGCTAAGCAGCCCCTCTATGAAGCTACTCCCCTGTACAGACCAGCCCCAGCTAAGCAGCCCCTCTGATTAAATCTGCACCTAATAGCAGCCCATCTCTAACTATAATCGTCCTTGAATTCTCTACGCAGAACGCGAGACCGACAGCTGTGCACTGCGTCAGCAAACCGCCTCTGGGGAGTTAATTCTGGCCGATCTAAAACGTCAGATCTGATTTACTATATAGGAATAATCAGTTTTCCCTCGATAACAATTAACAACGATTAATTCAACCTCGAGACGCTCCATTCGATTAATTTGGTCTAATCTTAATACACGCGACACATTTGGCGTATAAGAAATAACAATATATGTCGATCTAAAAAGAACTGCTAAAAATATTTTTTTATTTTTTATGAAAAACAGTAAATAGAAAATACAAGAGTACACTGATGCAACCAGAAGTTTTAGTGAGGAAGTAAAAATATGCGTTCAGCATTGAGACTTTACAGAGCGTACAACATATACGAGTTGATTTAATATTCAGTAAATATAGATTGTTTGTTGCCGTTGCATGGTCTCTCAGCTGCACTTTTCTTTACAAATCTCTCCTCAAACTGGCTTGATAGAATAACTGAGTAGAATTGAATAGAATTCTGTAGCCCAGCTTAGTCAGAATGTCTCTGTAGACTGGATAGGACGCCAATAGGTAGGTCAAAGCCACCGTGTCAGCAATAAGTAGTATAGTCAGTACCAGAATGATCTTCTCGTATTTGTCCAAGCGTCCGTGTGAGAAGATTTGACTAACTGAAATGTAAAAAAATTGTAGCGAAATGCTTTCTTATATTACTATTTGTACAATTAGCCTCATTTAGTTACAAACACCAACATATCACAATATTTATGGACACAGGGGATGACGGCCTGTGTCTTTGTAGCCCTTTATTCACCCGCTTTGACAACAAAAAGTCTTAAAGCAAACAAACTGAGCTAATGTGACTTCATTTAGGCCATTCGAAGCAACCTTGGACGCCGTTGCTAATTCATGACGTTTAGCATATATAGTATAGTGGCGTACAAAAAACCTATACCTGTGATTAATGGCACTTTAAAAAAACAACTTTCAAAAGGTATAGCTTGTAACATTTTAAACCTAAGAGGCAGACTTTTCTGCATCGAAATACGCAAGTCAGTCACCAATCTTACCAATCATCAGCTTCTTCATCAGTCGGACAAAGACTGAACTGGTGGCACGGGCTGGGGCCTCCTCCACCACGGACAGCTGCTCCTTGAACTGGCGCAGTCGCAACTGATCCCAGCTGCTTTCAAGATCGTCATCAACAAATGCCGAGTCGCTGTCGCAATCGTCCAAGCCGCAGCCGCAGTGACTAGATTCGCGGCTGGACTTGGACTGCTCGGAGACCGATGGGAATTCAAATCCTAGCGAATGTCGGCGCATCATATTTTGTTAAATTCGATGCTCTAATCAGAACGTAGGGTTTCCGGAGTCGATTGCAAGCAAATTTACTGCGGCTCATACGAGCGTATAAATACGCCTGTGAGGAACAATTGGCTGGATTGAGTCACCACACAATCAGTCGCCTATATTTAAGAAAAGTGAGAGAATGCATGTCAGAAACGAATGCTCCCGCACTATAGATCTGTACAGTGGCAGGGACGGACTCCAAGTGGGATGAACGCATCTGAATCGGGGCTGTTTCTCGTCCTCTTTCGGTCTCTCTCTCTCTTCAGCTCCCAAGCGGAATCCAGGGAGGAAACCATGGTAACCAAAAAAATGGGGAGATCGATTGGAGTTCTCCATGGCTTGTTGCGGAGAACTTCGCCCTCCCAGCAGCCGCCTGAGCTAAACGCCCAGTCTGTAAGAACAATAACGGGCGGTTACAAAGGGATCCGCCCTATACAGGAGAGCGCGTGTACGGGTGTACACTTCTACTACCCTTGATGCTAATTGTCATGGCAACAAGCCGGCTTTTTTATGAGTAGGTGGAAGTTACTCAACGGGCGTGATGCTGAGTTAAAGGAGACGAAAAATTAGCTGCTGGTGAAATTGAGCCTCTCTTAGCTCGCTCGATCAATTCGTTTCTGAAGGAAATCATTTTACCTGCATAATGAACACCTTTAGGAACGTGGGCCTGAAAATTTAGCCTGTAGCCTGTAAAAAATATAATAAACTTTATTATATTTTTAGGATACTTTCTTACCAACGTCTTTTAAGTCTAAATTTAACGTCATACGAGCGTACTTAAGAAGGTCAATCAAAATTTTTTATGTAAATGACGTGACTAAGGTTTGGTCCCTTGTAGTTTGGTTAGGCCAGTTTTCTGTACTTAATTTGCTAGTAAAACTGCCAGGAACAAACTTTAGTTGACACACGCTTGAATGTCGTGAATATGCGCACGTTATATCACGAGCAGCATTCGTGTTATTTGTACATATGTACATGTACATTGCTATCAGTTTAACAGCTGTTTTAGGACTTCAAAAGGCTAGGGTTTCATTCGCAATCACTTAAATTGCAACAAGTGTCCTCTATCCGAATTGTTAATTTCTTAATTCTATTTTTAGCCTGAATCTACATTTAGCTTTTGCATGAAAAATTCTATACATGTACACCGCGTACACGTTAGTATACGTACATGTCCATCTTGTTTCAATCTTACTGTTAAAAAATATAAAATGCCTCTGAATCCATAGCTTTGAGATTAATTCGGCACTGAGGAAATGTAGCACAGCCTAATAATTGGAACTGTTTTACAAGTACAATTAAATTTTCACCAATTAAGGACGGCAACAAAATGTTTGCCCGGAAGCAATTTTTTTAATGAAAAACAATTGAAAAAGTTTGAGCTATGCTGGTAAGGATGCTGCGGTGAGTGTAAGGTGCAGTGACACTGCATCGGTGGTGAAGAATTGATTATATTTTTATCATGTAAAGAGTTAACAGTAAAACTTGTCCTATAGGCTAGCTGTGTCAAGTTGCGCATTTATCTTATGTATTTCCCTATCCCTATAAATAAATGTGTACCTAAGTCATTGTAACTAACCTATTATTGCTGCAGAATTCGATTGGCTGAAAGTGTGGTCCTCTTCTTCGATCCTTAGGTTAAAAAAAACACGAGAAACACGAAACACCAGCAAGAGATAGTTGTCTCAATGCATGAAATATCCAATAACATCTTAGGTAGTTCTAAACAAGGGCCTTCTATAGTGGTCCTTGGTAATGTCGCGAAAAATAGCAAAAAACAACAAATTTTCTGAAATCTGTATTCCCCATACAGGAATATGAAACTACAATCTATATTTTGTCCCGGTCCTCATGCTATCCAGAACTGTGGTACGCGCTAAGGCTGCTCAAAGAAAATTTAAAACATTTGGATAAAGCAAGCTATTCGGTATTACATGCATTCAGAGATAACGTCAACGTTGATCAAAAATAGTACGATAACATTATTTTTTAATTCAGTTGGTAAACTTTTACCTTTGTTTGATAATGTAGAACTGCATTGTTTAAATGAAAAATCTAAACTTATAAATATTTAAAATAGTCCAAATACCAAATTTCATCACTTTATTCTTGAAATCATCAGCTGACCATCCCACCCGCGCAACATAAACTATCGCCTTGATATATGTTTATGTTGAACTTGAATTAAAATACCTTTTTCTTAATTATCTGTTTTACTATCTATAGTAAGTAGTAGTATAGCAGCATAGTACTGTATATAGTACTATGGTTTTTAAGTCAAGCTGTAATTTTATGCTTTTTTGTCTGTAAAATGATGCTAATAGTACATTGTACGGCATCAGTTTAAATAATTTAACCAACGGAAGGAAACTTATGCCCATTATAACATTATATGCATTTGTACCAAGTTCAATTATTAGGCAATCAAGTGAGGTTTTTCAGATTAAAGAAAATGTTGTTAAAATTTAATAAACTAACAGATTAGCAAATTAGTAGTAAAAAGACACCTTACTTTTTTAAATTGGTTAAGAAATAAAAAAGTCATAACATTTTTTGTATTTCAATAATTTCATTGCTTTGTAATACATTTTTTTGATAGGCCACTGTGACACATTTTGCACAAACTATAAAATATTCTGCAATATAAACCTATATAACTTTTGATCTACTAAATGGATTTTAAAGACCAAGGTGTCATTTTCTTCAGTTTATTGTCTCTAGTTTGTCTAATATTATAAATGATATAAACTAATCATACCTTAGACAATATTGCTTATAAAATAGGTCAAGCAAACAAAATGATAAGAAACAATCATTTTCAACTTTTTTTTTACTTTTTATTCATTAAAAACTGAAAAAAGTGTTTTTAATTGATGCATATGTATATGCTATATAGCATAATAATTATTTATGGCTTGTTTTTACTCTGGTCTAGAATTTGTATATTGCAAGATTCAATTACTATAGTGCATTCAACAAGTTCTTAGACACCCCTCAAATCTCTGCATCTGTTCGACTGATTTTGATGAAAATTTATACAAGCATGGGTCTATATTTGATAAATTCAGTTCTAGAGTTTCAGCTTGGTCGTATAGACAGAACAAAAGCAATCGATCATTTACTGACAAACCTACGAAATTGGCAATATGATTTTAAGCACATAACAAAATGTAGAAGCTTAAGGGCAAACGGATCAAATTGGCAAGTTCCCAAACTTCAAAAATCAGATCACCAATCATGAAAATCTTCGAAGTAATTACCGTTCCGTTGAATGCACTTGTCATACCGCATCGGCAGCTCTTCGATCCATCCTAACCAGGATGGCACTGCTGTCGTTGACTGCAGTAGCTGGTCGGCCTGAGCGCAGCTTGTCCTGCATGCTCGTTTAGCCGTCCTTTCTTTTCCGGACCCAGTTCGCGACGGTTGCTCGACAGCAGGCATCATCTCCAAAATGGCTGACTAATCTCTGGTGGATAGTGTTCACGGACATGCCTTCGTCTGCAAAAGCAAAAACGATCAGGCGCTGCGAAACTTTATTGCCATATGCACTAGCCATTCTTAAACCGTCCAATGTTGGTTCTGCATCTCAGTATTTCAATCTGACGTTTGTTCTGCGCACCCAGTCTAATGCTGCATACTGCTTCATTCGATCTGTTTTTTGTCCATGGCTAAACCCTCGCAGCTTGAAAGTAATGATTAATCAATACTCAGCAAAAGCTTTTATTCCTCTAAAAACAAGTTGCAATTTCACAACCCCCCAGTTTAGAGAGAGGTCCAGATCCGATGCTGTTTAAAAATCGTATTGCCAATTTCGTAGGTTCGTCAGTAAATGATCGATTGCTTTTGTTCTGTCTATACGACCAAGCTGAAACTCTAGCACTGAATTCATCAAATATAGACCCATGCTTGTATAAATTTTCATCAAAATCGGTTGAACAGATGCAGAGATATGAGGGGTGTCTAAGAACTTTTTGAACGCACTAAGGTAGTATTTCTGAGGCCATTGAGCTGTTTGATGAAGGGAATTTAATCAATACCATCAGCTCTAAGTTTGGTGACACTATTCATTTCAAGACAAACAGCATCTTTAATCAGGTTAAATGACTAAAAGTTAAGATTGAAGCATTTAAGAAGAATGGCCAAAGGAGTGCAACTGAGCTTCAGGACCTGCTACTGTCGATATATGCTTTGAATTCAAATCGCATCAATGCGCGATACAATAGACAAAAAATTCTTTTTGTATCATATTCTCTACTAAATTCTGCATAAAAAACGTCATGTCTTCAACTTGTCCCCAGTCTTTATTCATGATAAAAAAATGCATTAAAATCTATTTAATTAAAGTAAGGAAACACAGAAACATTTTTTCCTGCATGTGCAAATACAAAAACTTTGCTAAATTTATTCTACTTTAATTTACTTTTTAAATTTCAAAGAAATATAAAACACTTACAAAGATATTTAAATTTATATTTTGTACTTATTTTACCATGTGAATCACAGAATTGAATTTTTTTGAAAAATTATTCAACTTTGACAAACAATAACTTTGAGTATCTATTTTCCCTAGACAGGGGCATAGGCTCATTTAAAAGATCTTGTTTTCTTCTTTAAAATACATATTTTGCTTCTCCTTTTTGATCTTGTCTTCACATATATTTTTGGCAACAAAGTTAATAGGTTGTAGACATTTTTTAGAATTTTTGCTTCATTGACACACATTACGTGACCTCAGTGGAGTGCCTACAATTATACAATTGCAACATGTACTAGTTGTTGTTCCTGGCTTTTCCCTACCCTAAAACTTCCCATTCCCCCAGAACCTAGCTACCAGATTCAGATAGATTCACTGTTTTGAACTCTTTTGTAACAGCAGGTAGAAATTTGATGGCTAGGCCTATTTTTGTCATTTTTTTCTAGCCCCAATTCCACTTATTGTCAAGTTAGGCCTATTTGAATTAGATAGGCTAACTAGCTATAATATAATTTATTAATTAATATCTAGACTAGAATAATTTATAGGAATTATTTCACATAATATAATTTTGTAAATTGTAATAAATATAGAAGTAGCAACCTTTAATCATTAAATATGAGGGGTGTCCCAAAAGTCCATGCACTTTTTTCATTTTAGCCTGTTCTGACCAACAAAAAATATTCAGACTGCAGCAGTTACAAAGATAATTATCTACCTGTAAAAATGACTTGCTGTTTGTTCATGTATCTACTGTCATTCTTGAGATATTTCAATTTTAGTGCCTACCCCCTGTAGTACTTCTACAAAGTGCCATAGGCAGAGTTTTCCAGCTTTATTGATCTATAGAAAAATATTTCAAACTTCAGTCAATTCAGATTGGATAAATTATCCACTTTGGGTAAATATTTTTTACTTTGGATGTCTATGGTGAAAATGACGTCCTTCTTTTGGCAGAGCTTACGTCATGAAAGGGCAACCATTTGTGAGTACTTGGGTTTTCAAAGTTTTGCAGCACCCAGCAGGCCTTGAAACTGGGTTTATTTTTTCGCTGGGTGCAGGATGTGATTTTGCATCGTGTCACTAATTTCAGGATGCGATTTAAAGGGTCGGGATGCTATACATACATGTAGGTGCACAAATTGGAAAATTAGTAACTTAATTGGGCAAAAATTTCAAAGGACCAAAAAAAGGTCCCGTGACCGTAGAAGCCTCAATCTTTATAATTTTTACGCTTACCTCTATATTTTGCAACTTGCCCACCAAATCAGCCAACTGTTGCACACAAATTATACATCCCTATTGCAAAAGACAGGCAAAAAACAAAAAAACTAGATGCAAAATTGCATCCTCGGTCCAGTTTTAGGATGCAATTCTTGGGGTCAGGATGCTATAGCATCCCTATCGCACAAAAAAACCCAGCCTTGAAACTTTGGAGCAGAGCTCCAATTGCTCTGTCATCGTGCAATAAACTGTGGACTTCAGGCTGCCAAGCATGTCTGGGATCTCGCAGACTGTCAGTCTGGCATCAATTCAAGCAATTCTTGAATTTGTTGACCAAGCAGTTTGTTTGCAGGCAATTGCAGCCACTCACTGCGCTGCTGGTCAAAGACTGGCAGCTGGCCACTCTTGAAGTGGCCAGCTGAAGCATTTGATCCAGCCATAAATGGCCCTCAGTTTAAGACCATTTTCTCCATGTTGCTCTTAAAGATGGTCAGCAATCCAACTGGAATTCCAGATTGCAGTGTAAATATCTGGCTGCATTGGCTCTCGACGCTAAGCACTGAGCTTATCTTTGCAAAGAGTGCAAAACCTCAGCAAAAAATTTGAAAATCCAAGTGCTCACAAATGCTTATCCTTTCATGACATGAGCTCTGCCAAGACAGACATCATTTTCACCCTAGATATCCAGAGTAAAAAATATTTACCCAAAGTGCATAATTCATCCAATCTGAAATGACTGAAGTTTGAAACTGGGTTTATTTTTTCGCTGGGTGCAGGATGTGATTTTGCATCCTGTCACTAATTTCAGGATGCAATTTAAAGGGTTGGGATGCTATACATAGGTGCGCAATTTCAAAAATTAGTAACTTAAGTTAGGCAAAAATTTTGAAGGATCAAAAAAAGGTCCCACGACCATATAAGCCTAAATCTTCACAATTTTTCCACTTACCTCTATATTTTGCAACTTGCCCACCAAATCAGCCAACTGTTGCGCACAAATTATGCATCCATATCGCAAAAAAACTTGATGCAAAATTGCATCCTAGGTCAAGTTTCAGGATGCAATTCTTGGGGTCAGGATGCTATAGCATCCCTATCGCACAAAAAAACCCAGGTTTGAAATATTTTTCAATAGATCAATAAAGCTGGAAAACTCTGCCTATGGCACTTTGTAGAAGTAGTACAGAGGGTGGGCACTAAAATTGAAATATCTTGAGAATGACAGTAGATACATGAACAAACAGCAAGTCATTTTTATAGGCAGATAATTATCTTTGTAACTGCTGCAGTCTAAATATTTCTTGTTGGTCTGAATAGGCTGAAATGAAGAAAGTGCATGGACTTTTGGGACACCCCTTGTCAATTAGAATGAGTGCTATTATTGCCTTTATAACCTACTATGTCAAAATGAAGTATCATTATATTTAATTTAATTTTTAATATCATTAGTAGCAAAAAGCTAAAATACAAGCTTATACTTGTAATTAATTTATATTTTTGATAGTTAGGTTTATATCCTAATCATAAAAAGCTAATTGAAATTATTTGATCTAACTTCTAAGGAAGAAAAAGCTAATTGATTTTAGCAAAGTAAAGTCCAAAAAGATAAAACAGTAAAGCAAAAGCATAGGGTCTCAAAAAGAGCAGCTGCACTAAAATAGTATAGATATTGCAACACTGTTTGCAAATGTAGATACATAAATATAGCATAGTAAAATATATACATAGAATAAAATAAAATAAAATAAATAGATTTAACAAGAAATTCTTTATCGTTTGTTCAAATTTGAATTGTGACAAGAAGTAAATAGGAAAATTAAGCTAAATTGTAGCTTCTCTGGTCTCTTGGGACTAAAAAACTAAATATAGCTCTACTAAAATAGTTTGTGCAAATGCAGCTAGCTGCAACTATGCCACTAGCTTAACATCTACTCCAAAGGTTAGGTATTCAATTCAATTTTAATACTAAATTTTGGTAGGAAAATTGGATTAAAAGTGTATATACAGCTTACTAAATTGTACAAAAACAACAAAGCTGTTTTTATTTCTAATTGATAGATCAAATTTACAAGTATTTTTTTGTTTTATGCTTATTCATGAGTTTTGAATTGCCTATGTCAAGTTTGTAGCATATTAATGAGATAAAAAACTTTCAGGATATAATTTGAGATTTTTAAGTCCCAACTTTATTAGTATTTGATTGACTTTGTATTGATATTAAATATATAAGAATAGGTTATATCATTAGTAGCTAAATCATTAGTAGCAAAAAGCTAAAATACAAGCTTATACTTGTAATTAATTTATATTTTTGATAGTTAGGTTTATATCCTAATCATAAAAAGCTAATTGAAATTATTTGATCTAACTTCTAAGGAAGAAAAAGCTAATTGATTTTAGCAAAGTAAAGTCCAAAAAGATAAAACAGTAAAGCAAAAGCATAGGGTCTCAAAAAGAGCAGCTGCACTAAAATAGTATAGATATTGCAACACTGTTTGCAAATGTAGATACATAAATATAGCGTAGTAAAATATATACATAGAATAAAATAAAATAAAATAAATAGATTTAACAAGAAATTCTTTATCGTTTGTTCAAATTTGAATTGTGACAAGAAGTAAATAGGAAAATTAAGCTAAATTGTAGCTTCTCTGGTCTCTTGGGACTAAAAAACTAAATATAGCTCTACTAAAATAGTTTGTGCAAATGCAGCTAGCTGCAACTATGCCACTAGCTTAACATCTACTCCAAAGGTTAGGTATTCAATTCAATTTTAATACTAAATGTTGGTAGGAAAATTGGATTAAAAGTGTATATACAGCTTACTAAATTGTACAAAAACAACAAAGCTGTTTTTATTTCTAATTGATAGATCAAATTTACAAGTATTTTTTTGTTTTATGCTTATTCATGAGTTTTGAATTGCCTATGTCAAGTTTGTAGCATATTAATGAGATAAAAAACTTTCAGGATATAATTTGAGATTTTTAAGTCCCAACTTTATTAGTATTTGATTGACTTTGTATTGATATTAAATATATAAGAATAGGTTATATAAGTTGGCCAAAGATTTTAAAGTAAAGGTTTATGTATCTAAATTATTTCAATATTTAGTTTTTTCTATTAAAAACCCAAAATTTAGGTAGTTTTACTAAATGGTTTATACTAAATTACTTGAATTGCTAAATACTTAATATATTGAGCCTTGAGCTAAGATCTTCTCATAGCTTTAGTACATAAATGTAAAATAATAAAAAATGTTTTTCGTAGCAGATTAAAATAATAATATTATATTGATTATGAAAGCAAATTGTTGTAATTAAGAAAAAAGTGTTTCAAATTAAAAATGCTAATATTTGCTTGTAATGTGATTCTACCAATTTTTTTGATTTTTTGTAACTTAGCTACTTATTTGCATTTCCTACTATAAGTAGCATCAATTGCACTTAGAGAAATCTACCATGTCTTGAAATTTCAGCTTGAAATCACAAGGTATATGGAGTTGTCAAAGAGCTGAAAACCCTCTGGATTGTACAGAGTCGCTTTATCTGTAGATTAAATTAAAGATTACTAATTATTGATTAACCTAGAATTTCCACAATGGAAGCAGTTGGCGAGCATGAATACTCTAGTCGCGATCTGATTGGTCACGGCGCTTTCGCCCTGGTGTACAAAGGCCGTCACCGGGTGTCCCAGCATCGCAAAGTGGCCATCAAAGTTATACAGAAAAAGAATTTAGCAAAATCTCAGAATCTATTGAGCAAAGAGATCAAGATATTGAAAGAGTTAAGCTCCCTGAAGCACGACAATGTTGTCGGCCTGTTAGATTGCATAGAGACTCAGGACCGCGTATTCCTAGTTATGGAATACTGCAACGGCGGCGATCTGGCCGGCTACCTCATGGACAAGAAGACCCTATCGGAGGACACAATCAGGCATTTCCTGCGTCAGATTGCCAAGGCTATGCAAGCACTAGCCAGTAGGCAGGTTGTGCATCGCGACATGAAGCCGCATAATTTTTTATTGAATTGGCCTGAACCGATTTGGACTAGTTTGGAGAATGCGATCAGTCCTAGGGAGAAATATCCTCCGGCGCATCAGATCTCCATTAAAATTGCGGATTTCGGTTTTGCTAGGTGCGTTTATCAAGTCCGCGAAATTTCATCAATTTAAATCCTTTAATAAATCCTCTACACGCTTAAAGGCTCCCTACCCTCTTGATCCCCAGAAAGTGCTTAAATCCCCGGATGCTCTGAATGCATCCCTAAATCCACGCAAATCCTCAGAAGCTATCCCCAGATGTAAATCTTCCTAAATCCTTCAGAAGCTGTCCCTAAATCTTCCTAAATCCTCACAATCTCTCCCTTAATCTTCCCAAATCCTTCAGAAGCTATCCCTAAATGTAAATCTTCCAAAATCTTCAGAAGCTATCCCCAAATTTAAATCTTCCCAAATCTTCAGAAGCTATCCCTAAATGTAAATCTTTCAAAATCTTCAGAAGCTATCCCCAAGTTGAAATCTTCCGAAATCCTCAAAAACTATCCATAAATGTAGATTTTCCCAAATCCCCATAAGCTATCCCTAAATCACCTAAATGTAAATTTTCCCAAATCCTCCGAAGCTATCCCTAAATCTTCCCAAATCGTCCGAAGCTATCCCTAAATGTAAATCTTCCCAAATCTTCAAAACATCTCTCAACGTTCCACAATCCTCAACGGAATCCTTTTTATAATCCTCTGAGAATATTTTTTCCAAATCCTCACACGCTAAGCGTTAAATTCCCACGTTGACGCTCGCACAACATCCCAAACCAACTTACTTAAAAAACAGATTCCTAGCTGACGGCAAGATGGCAGGCACGCTGTGCGGCAGCCCGATGTACATGGCGCCGGAGGTGCTGATGTCGTGGAACTACGATAGCAAAGCGGACCTCTGGTCAATTGGCACCATAGTTTATCAGTGCCTGACCGGCACGGCTCCGTTTCACGCTAATACGCCGCAGGCGTTGAAAGATTTCTACGAACGCAATGCGAATCTTCGGCCACGCGTGCCGCCGAACACGTCGCCGGAGCTGACCGACCTGCTGCTGCGAATTCTGCGCCGCAATCCGGCTGATCGTATTAGCTTCGAAGATTTCTATCAGCACCCGTTTCTTTATCCCAGCGGCGGCTCCGTTGCTATGCCGTTGCAGCGCAAAGCGTCTCAGGGCGACAATTTGAAGCTGCTGTCGGCCTCGCCGCTGTCCGAAGTGTCGCCGCCGCCTGTCTTTCAACAACAACAACAACAACAGCATCATCGGCGTCCTCTGCCGCCGACTCCTGCCGCGGCGACTCCTAGCAGCGGCCGTCAGCAACAGCAGCAACAACAACAGCAACAGCAGCAGCAGCGTCAGAAGCCAGCCACCGAACCAGTTGGCCACGATTTTGTTCTGATTGGTCAGGACGGCACCGAGGAGGCCCCGGCCGCTGCTCGCCTGTTCCAAGCCTCTGGCAGTATTGAACGCTCTAGAAATTTGCTTCGACAATCGCCGCCACCGACGTCTCAGGTTGCGACAGCTAAGGCGACTAGTGCTGCTGCTGCTGCTGCTGACACTGCTGCTGCAACTGGGGCAAAACCCGTGCCATCTGCCGCCAAACCTGTGAGTAACAAAGACCTGGTTGCGACTGCGGCTGGTGGATTCGATTTAGCTAAAATGTCACCGCCCCAGGTATGTTTATTGCCTTATAACAATTGCTGTTTTCGACTTTCAAATGGTTTCTAGATGGTCATTGTAGCCATTAGGATTGTTTTTTGGGTCGCTGTCCTCGTAGTGGTCGTTTTTCTGCTATAAAAGTTTCTAGGGATCATTGAACTATTGCAGTTTTTAGGAGTCATTGTCCTCTTGTTACAGTTTCTAGGGGTCATTGTCCTCCTATTACAGTTTCTAGGGGTCATTGTCCTCCTGTTATGTACAGTTTCTAGTGGGGTCATTGACCTCCAAATACAGTTTTTAGAAGGTAATTGTTATATTCCACTTGCCTAGGTCATCCAATGTCTTCCCATGTAGAGTAGGAACCCTCACTACAGAATCCCCACAGAGTGCACCCAGTGACTAAACCAAGCGTCGCATATTTTGATTCCCGAAGGTTCAATTCAGCCTCGATCGTCGGCGACGTCGCCGAGGCGACTCCGGCGGCAGCGGCTCGCCGGCCTCGCTAACTGGCGGCGTCCCCGGCGGCGGCGGCGGCGGTCCCGTGGACTTCGGGCTGGTTGCTGCAGCCGCCAACGCAGCCGCCTCGCCGCCTCCCAGCTCCTTGGTGCCGTTCTACATGGCCGCCGCCGCCGCCGCCGCCGCCGCCTCGGCGCCTGGCAATCTCGACTCAGCGGCCGTCGCCGCCGCCGGCGCTATCAACGATTTGGACGACGATTTCGACGAGGCCGACGAAGAAGCTCCGGAGCTGTCCGAGGAGACGCTGATGAGTGTTGAACACGTTCAAACTGTTGAAAAACTTCGATTCGTTCTGACTTTTGTTGATTACCTCACCGAGCTAGCGCAGAGTCGGTCAGCGCCGCTCACCGCCGCGGCCAGTTCGGCTGTCGGCCTGCCTAGCGAGCTGCAGCGTCAAGTTGAACAGCTGCTGCTGTACTCTAGGATTCAGCACTTTCTTAGCAATGCTGTGCGGCTGGCTAGGGACCAGCTGAACCGGTCCGTGCTGCGGCCGACTGCCGCCGTGAAGGACTTGCTCACCATTATGAACAGGCACTATCATCAGTGCCATATTAGGTGAGGATAATTGTCTCTAAATTAAATCCTAAAATCGTTCTAAAAATCGCCAAATCTAATTTCCAGAAAATAACTTTCTTTCGATAAAAATTATTTAAAAACCCGCTATAAAAAACTCTAAAATCCTCCCCAAGTAACCCCTAAATCGCCCCTAAACAACCCCTTAAATCGCCATTAAATAACCCCATAAATCGCCCCTAAATAACTCCTAAATCGCCCCTAAATAACCCCTAAATCGCCCCTAAATAATCCCTTAAATCTCCCCTAAACAACCCCCTAAATCGCCCCTAAATATCCCCCTAAATCGCCTCTAAATAACCCCTTAAATCGCCCCTAAATAACCCCCTTAAATCGCCCCCAAATAACCCCTTAAATCGCCCCTAAATAACCCCTTAAATCGCCCCTAAATAACCCCTTTAATCGCCCCTAAATAACCCCTTAAATCGCCCCCAAATAACCCCTTAAATCGCCCCCAAATAACCCCTTAAATCGCCCCTAAATAACCCCTCAAATCGCCCCTAAATAACCCCCTTGAATTGCCTCTAAAGACCCCCCTTAAATCGCCCTAAAATAACCCTCTAAATCGCCCTAAAATAACCCCCTAAATCGCCCCTAAATAACCCCATTAAATCGCCCTAAAATAACCCCCTAAATCGCCCCTAAATAACCCCATTAAATCGCCCCTAAATAACCCCATTAAATCGCCACTAAATAACCTCATTAAATCGCCCCTAAATAACCCCATTAAATCGCCACTAAAAAACCCCATTAAATCGCCCCTAAATAACCCCCTAAATCGCCCCTAAATAACCCCTAAATCGCCCCTAAATAACCCCCTAAATCGCCCGTAAATAACCCCTAAATCGCCCGTAAATAACCCCATTAAATCGCCCCTAAATAACCCCCTTAAATCGCCACTAAATAACCCCATTAAATCGCCCCTAAATAACCCCTAAATCGCCACTAAATAACCCCCTAAATCTCCCCTAAATAACCCCTTAAATCGCCCCTAAATAACCCCCTTAAATCGCCCCTAAATAACCCCCTAAATCTCCCCTAAATAACCCCTTAAATCGCCCCTAAATAACCCCTTAAATCGCCCCTAAATAACCCCATTAAATCGCCCCTAAATAACCCCCTTAAATCGCCACTAAATAACCCCATTAAATCGCCCCTAAATAACCCCTAAATCGCCACTAAATAACCCCCTAAATCGCCCCTAACAAACGGCCCTCAAAGATCAGGCCGCTTGAGTGACAGGTTTAATAATTATAACTGATACAACCGCTGTCACCGCTCGCACAACGCAGGTGCAAGCAGCTGCAGCGCCACACCACCTCTGTACCGGACGGCCAACTGCAGAAGCAGCTGTCAAGCGACCTGTCAGCTGAGAAGCTGATCTATCAATACGCCGTTGAAATGTTCGAATCGGCCACCCTAGAAGAGGCATTTGGCGAACTCGAGCGCTGCTTTCGTCAGTACAAAACGGCTCGGGTGTTGCTCCACGGTCTGGCCGAAATCGCGTCGGCCCCGCGCGACCATCGCATTCTCACTGAGGCCACCCAGCTGGTTGAGAAACGGCTGCGTCGGCTGGAGAGCCGCGGCCTCGTGCAGTCCAAGCAGATTGCCGGGGCTGCCTGTTCGCCATGACTTTGCCCTGCGCGTGGAAGGGGAGTTTCGTACGCTAGAGGGTTCAGTAAGCTCGAAACTTCATTAAGCTAAAATCTTAAGTTCAAAACTTCAGTTAGCTCGAAAATTCAGCAAGCTCGAAAATTCTATGAGCTCGAAACTTCAGTAAGCTCGAAACCTCAATGAGCTCGAAACTTTAATAAGCTCGAAACTTCATTAAGCTCGAAACCTCAATGAGCTCGAAACTTCAGTAAGCTAAAATCTTCTTAAGCTCGAAACTTCGTGAGCTCGAAACTTCAATAAGCTCGAAACTTCAGTAAGCTCGAAACCTCAATGAGCTCGAAACTTCAGTAAGCTAAAATCTTCTTAAGCTCGAAACTTAAGTGAGCTCGAAACTTCAATGAGCTCGAAACTTCAATGAGCTCTGTTTGCTTTTTTTTGCTTTAGTTTTATTGTTGTTTCTACTTTCTTATCCTATCATATTCTATTTTTCTTTTCTCTTGGACATCTCCCTAAACTCCAAAGTCAATTTGTCTCTTCAGTCTCTCTTATTTTTGTTTGGGCAATGCTTAATTATAATAAGACAAAAAATTCATGGCTGATTTTTTCTTTCATTTCAGAAAGTTTTACTTATCGTTGTCCTCGTTACTTAGTTTTATTTAGCTATCCTTACCAACATTATTTGTTGTAAAAATCAAATGAACTTTGTGTTAATTTCGTTAGCACAGACATTAAAAATTGAGCGGATTTGCAAATTCTTTTGATTGTTAATATCAATTTTTGAGATAAAATTCTGTCACTTTTGTATACTACTTGTTCACCTTAGTAGTAGTATATTTCGAGCATGCAACTATCAAATTTCGAAGAAAAAAATTGTTGATTAAATTCAGAGAGGGAGACATAAAGAATGAAGACTGGAGTCATTCTTGTTTATCAATTTAATTAGTATTTCCGTTTTTATCACTTTTGCACTTAAATTATATATACTACTTTTGATGTGGCAACAGTAGTATCCAATCATGGTTTTGTTAATATCATGTGGCTAACAATTTGTAGATTTTTCAATTGCCACGTTTCTTTTTTGTTTTAAAAAAATTCAATTTTATAATAAGCTTGCACCGATGCATCTTTAACTAACGGTATTCAGTATGTATTTGTGTATAATATTATTTGGCTAACATAAATTGCTTGCATTTTTTGTTTTTTTAACGCGCTAATAAACCATATTTTTTAATTAATAATTCAACTTACTTTTTCAACTGTTTATAATAAATATATTCTAACTATTGATGTGAATGCGATAAAACATGAATTTAAGCTAACTGGTGGTCATTTGGAAAAGAAAATCGACTTAAGTTGAAGCGTTTTCTTTTGCCTTTACTTATTTTTTGGTTTCCTAAAGCCAATTTTGGGATGAGCTCTTAACACCAAAAATACACATCGTAGTTGTTATAATTAGCATTCCCCGAGTATAAATAAATAAATTTAGACACCCGACCTTCCGATCAGATGTGCAGTTCAAGGCACAGCCGCAGCTAGTTGCGCGGCGCATCCGAGGACTGTGTACAGCTGTCAGCCTGACGGGCTGGAGGGGCCGCAACACCCACACTAAATTTACCCAGCTCAAACTGGTACCCGATCTCAGCTGGGTGCGACTGAAGCAATGCGGGATTAAGTGCCTTGCTCAAGGGCACAAATTGTCACCTAGGGCCGGGACTCGAACCCATGACCTTCCGGTCATGAGGCAGGCGCCCTAGCCACTAGGGTACAACTTACTAGTATACGAGCGTATTTACTACTACTAAGGTGAGGAATTCCCCGAAAGAAATAGTCTTTTCGGCGATGTGTCTTCGGCGATGTGTCTTTTCGGCAATGTGTCTTCGGCGATGTGCCGTTTCGGAAAACGGCAAAACAGTTAGGCTACTTGCTTTTTAGCAGATGATAATATTCAATAAACTGTCAATATCTCATCCAAAAGTTGAGCGTCTTTCACTCCAAAAATTTTCGACCAGTCAGTCCTTGGCCGGTTTGTTTAAGCTGGTGGAGTAGCTATTTGAAATTTGCACCTTCGAAAGCACCCATCAGTATCTGGGAAATTCGGTTCAGTTTCTCGATGTTACTCTAATTAAGTTTCCTAAGTATGGTTGCCGGGCCGAGTGAAAAAGTTGCTTTTAGTTGCTTGTTGACAAACTGGCTCTAAAACTGCCAATCAAATTGAGAACGCGACGATAATTTGAAAATTCTTTCGTGTTACTAATAGTAGCGTCTTGAAGTTTTAGTGGCAAATAGAAAGCGCATGTAAAATAATAAAAAATGGAAGAGATTATCAATTAGGATGCCAGATTGTAGTTGAGATAGCTCAGTATTGTATTTTAAAAACAGATTTTTAAGATGTTCAACTGTTACTCGTAGGATAGAAAAAGTAGATTATTTGCGTATTAGAGACGATTCAGTTTTGTTTTAATAGTTCCAATTCTATTCGCCAACTGAACAGTTTGCGGAGGGCGTCTCAGCCTCGAATGGTCGCGAGGCGTTAGTTCCTAGCGGACAGTTGAAAGCTCGACCAAATTCTTCGAAACCGCGCACCAGAGCGTTGACGCGTTGTCGAACTGTTGGATGGATTGGATCCTTGCCGTACAGGGCCTTCACGGAGCCGTCGGAGCCCCAGTAGCAGGAGCCTTGAACCACGCGTATAAAGAACAGTCGCTCGGAGTTGAGGCCAATTCTATTGGCAAAGCTGGCGGCTATTAGAACACTAGGCAAGAGGTCGTTGGTTCGATTCCTATGCTTGTGAAAAGCTCGGTAGGCCAGGACGAGGCCTATGTGATCGGACAGGAGCTCCTCCTTAGCGGGCTTCCTGTCGGCGCAGTGGGGCCTCAGCCGGTTCAACGAGTGCCCGAACTCGTGCCCAAGCAGGTAGCCGATGCCGCCGTAGATGCCGAATGCCGGGTAGTCGGGCTGGTAAGTCGGCGGCTGCATCATCGCCATCGGCAGCGCGACGCCGTGGATGGCGCCAGTCTGGCTGGAGTCGGACAGGCTCACCGTGAAGGCATTCGTGCTGAACGGGCTGAGCCAGCGGAATGGGTCTGGCTGAGGCAGCTGGGCGCCATCGGACATCATCAGCAGCTTGTTGTGCCTGGCGCGGCATTCCAGCGCCAAACTCAGCGCCGTCGTCTCGGCAGCCCGACGCGTCCGGCGCCAGCGCAGCTCGGCAACAGCCGGGCCGTAGATTTCGTCAAGTTGCCCGTCAGTCAACAGTTGGTAGCCAATAAAAGCTCGAACTGAACGATCGAATTCTTTCAACAATTTGGCTCGCTCGTCGCTGCTACCCAGCTCCGAGTTGCTGAGCAGGAACTCGCGCATCTCCTGGCGAATTTCCTCGCCAATGTTGGCAGCCGATTGCAAACTGCCGGCGGGCAGATGGCGCCTGGCGTAGAGCCTGACGGTGGCCGGTCCGAGAAGCGCTGTGGTCAGCTGCAGGCAGTTCCGACGAGTCCGAAACCAACGAACTGACGCATCGTCATCGGCCAGGGCCTTCCTATTGACACCTGGAAGCAGGAGGCCTTGGAGTTCGAAAAATGCGTCCAAAACTAGGAAGGCTTTGGAATGCGCCGCAGGCAGCTGGGAGAAATACTTCAGCAGCGATTGGAGACGGCCAGCAGAGGCCGCGTCAAGCTGACGCAGTCTGAGCGACCTCGGTGGCGATGCCAGTTTGGGTTCGAGCAGGCTGGCCATGAAGACAGTCCAGTCGAAATCGTCCTTGGCCAGGTCGGCCAGACTGCCATCGAAGAAGTCGGCCTGGTCGGCACCAGCGGCGGCGGCTGCCCTACTTGTCGTCCGACCGACAATTCGAGCAACATCGGCGGCGACTCTGGCGGCGGCGTCGGCTTTGACAGCTGGAAGGCCGCTGTCGCGAAGCTGACGCAGCGCCTCGCCCATCGCATCGGCGTCGGTGGTGTAGTCGAAAGCGCCGGGCTGCAGGCGGACCTCGTCGCTGCCGAAGCCGAGCTCGAATTCGAACAGGCCGACAAAGCCGGACCTCAGGTGGGTGGCCAGCAGCTGTTCGAGACTGCGCGCCTCGCGCTGACGCCAAGCCAGTCGGCGTCGCAGCGTTCTCAGACTGCGACGCTGCCTTGAAGCCGCGTTGGGCTGCTGCCACGACTGGCAACTGGCGAAGGCGGCGCCCAGCAGACGGGCCACCGACGTTTCCTTCGGGTTGTCGAGCTCGGCGAAGTCGGTCAGCAGGCGGAACAGCCGGGCCTCGGTCTCGGCGGCCAGCTGCATGTTGGCCTCGACGTAGGCGCGGCCCCGGCCGAAGCCCTGGTCCAGGCCGGCGTAGTGGCCCACCGGGCTGGCGACTTGGGCGAAGCCGCCGCAGGCGAACTCGTAGAAATCGTGGCAAGGATCGGCCGAGCGGTTCATGCGGAGCAGCGCGCTGACGCCAAGCTCGACGCAGGCGTCCGTGTTGCACGCGGTTGCCATGGCAACCCCCATCAGTAGAAGCAGATTCAACAGAGCCGTATGCAGCGTCATAGCCACGCCTTTTCAAAGCAATGTTTTGTGCTCGGAAAAGGATCAGAGACGCCGATGCGCGGTTTCCCCCAGCCGAATAATCCTCATTTTTATAGACAAAGAAGATTTTCCGATGGGCGAGAAAAACCGGCTGTTTCCGATTACAAATCCTCTCTGTAGGCGATCGGAAAATCGCGTGTCGAATTAGAAAGATTTCCAAATCCCCACAAAGGCGTGAGGCTCGCGCCTTTGTTCATCTCAAATTAATTTATTGCTTGCTGCTGCAAGATTTGAAAAAAAATTCAAAAGACTGCAAAGACAAGCTGGCTGGCCATGCGGGCACAATAATGGGACAATTTATCTTTTGAGTCGGTTTGGATTAAACATTTCTCCTAACACCTGCCTGCTTTTCGAGGTTTAGCGTCAGCAACAAAAACCCACTCCGAGGAAAACTGAGGAGAAATTTTTCTGAGGCACCGACAAAGAGCACCCACAGATTGACGTCAAAAAAGTTTTTGGCCTAAATCGGATTGTTGCAGAGCGGATGTACTTTGTATCGAGCCAGTCTAAGTTGTCTATAGCCCAAATATAAAACATTGCCGAAAAGTCACAGCCTCTCGACAAGCCACGGAGGGCAAGCCAAGGACACCTTAACTAGAAGGACGGGACACTTTGTGTCTTGGAAAGTTTTTGGAGTCCAATTTTCGCGAAAAAATACACTACGGAGATAGGACATTTGCAGATTTTCGACATACAATTAAAGATAGCGCTCGATTGGAAGCAGATGCAAATCTCATCTTTTGATATGTGCTTCCTATCAAACTATGTACATCTTAATTTGCGAAAAAATTATCTTTAAATTGTAAAAGAATTTGTCGAAAATTTCAATTTTAATAACAAAGTATTTCACTAGCTGGGCAGGTTCCGATTGTCTTCTTACAAAGTCTGTTTTATTCAAAGAATATTTCTATCAATCAGTATTTAGGATAATTTTGCTGGTCCAGTCACATGTCAATGTCCGATTCTCTCTGGATTAGCGATTAGTAATTTAGTAGTTTTTGACGACAGTGAATCAATATCAATAAAATCATAGGAAAATCATTTTTCTGAAACTAAGTCTGCATAGTTCGATAGAGTAAGAAGGCAGGAACCACATATTAAAAGATGAGACTTACATCTGCTTCCAATCGAGCGCAATATTTAATTTTATGTGGAAAATTTTTTTTCGATGATAAAAATTTTTTTTCGAAAATAAATTAATGTAAATATTGAAAAACATGGAAACATTTTCTCGATAGTTATTGTTTTCAATAACGGCATTCTTTTCACCACAAAAAACCGTACATGCATAAGCAAAATCATGTAAACAATTGGAATTTTTTAATTTATATTTAAACACATAAAATCATTATGTTAGCAAACTAATGCTGTAATTTTAATAAACTATATAGGCTAAAACTACACTTACTATATAATACGATATTTGTACCGCTACCGCAAACAACAATCACAAAATGGGACAATTTTTTTAAATAATAATTGTCACAATAAATCATATAGAATAAAAACCAATTATTTTACATGAGCACACTACTAACCCAATACAGGCTACTGACAGTAGTTAAAAAGTAAATTTTACATTTTTTTAAAAGCAGGCAAGCAAATCGTTGACCTGCAGAGCCAGTTTATAATCGTCCTGCGTTTCACGCATATCGTTCAATAGGTGACGCATCAGCCGCTTCATGCCAGCCATATCGGCCTCTAATTGCTGCTGCGAATTTTGCTGCTGATCTGTATCCTGCTCTTGCTGCTGCTGCTGCGTTTCTATGGCAACAAAAACTTCTTCCGTGTCGCAACTTTCAATCCAAGCCGACACAGACGGCACAGAGATTGACAGTACGGACAGCTGCCCTTTATTAGTGGATTTAACGTATTGAAATAATTGAGGTTTCCTAATACAATTGCTCTACTGAAAGTAGCAATAAACAAAACTATGTTGAAACTTTAAGGAAGGGGCAGAGAGCATTCAGTGAACAATCAGGGAGGGGGCAGGGAGCACTCAGTGAACAATCAGGGATGGGCAGAGAGCACTCAGTGAACAATCAGGGAGGGGGCAGGGAGCACTCAGTGAACAATCAGGGAGGGGGCAGGGAGCACTCAGTGAACAATCAGGGAGGGGCGGAGAGCACTCAGTGAACAATCAGGGAGGGGGCAGTGAGCACTCAGTGAACAATCAGGGATGGGCAGAGAGCACTCAGTGAACAATCAGAGATGGGAAGAGAGCACTCAGTGAACAATCAGGGAGGGGCAGAGAGCACTCAGTGAACAATCAGGGAGGGGCAGAGAGCACTCAGTGAACAATCAGGGAGGGGCAGAGAGCACTCAGTGAACAATCAGGGAGGGGGCAGAGAGCACTCAGTGAACAATCAGGGAGGGGGCAGTGAGCACTCAGTGAACAATTAGGGAGGGGCAGAGAGCACTCAGTGAACAATCAGGGAGGGGGCAGAGAGCACTCAGTGAACAATCAGGGAGGGGGCAGTGAGCACTCAGTGAACAATCAGGTAGCGCCCCACCTGTCTTATCGAGCCGGTGCAGGCGAGCTCCAATCACGGTGAGCAGGTCGCTAGCCAGCAGGAATCGCTGCGAGACGCTCGAGATCAGCGCCTCGGCCTCGTCGTCACGACCCAAAGCGAACAGGTCTCGAACTCGCGACCTACGCAGCCGGTCAAGCAGCAGTTGGCATTGCTCGGTGCCGACACCGCCAAACCAGTCCTCGGTCAGGCGGCAGACGCTCCTCACCAGTTTTTGCTCCTGGTTGGGTTTTTGCAGACGAACAGCCGAGCGCATCGCGGACAGCAGGAAGTTTGATCTGGCCGCGTCTGTTGACGCAGACGACGCCGATTGATGATGCGGATGCTGGTGCAGCTGGCCGGGATGCTGACTGCTCGCCTCGCCCGCCGCCGCCGCAGATGAGGAAGTCAAAGAGCGAAACAGCAGCCGACTGGGGAACAGGGAGAACAGACGGACGCTGAGCCTTAGCGACAGGATTAGATGAAGCGTCCGGCTGAGCTCGCGATGCTGGCGCACAGCCTCCGTCACCGGGGCGGTCTGGTCCAGTGCCAGCTCGCACAGAGACAGCCTGCCGGATGGATTATCCCACAGCGGCTCCATGGCCAGTGCGGGGACCACGTCGGCGTAGGCGGTGTGAAAGCAGTCCTGCGGGGAGGGGTTTTTTGGGGTGGTGAAGGGCTTGGACTGAGGATAAGGGAGTTGGGCGCGTATTACAACGCAGTATTACGTAATAGGCTTGAATAGAATATAGAATGATAAAAGTTACCTTAAGCACTTGTTTTTCATTTTGGTCGCTCAGTTATTTAGATTGGCCGCTCAGTTATTTAGATTGGCCCCTCAGTTATTCAGATTGGCCGCTCAGTTATTCAGATTGGCCGCTCAGTTATTTAGATTGGCCCCTCAGTTATTCAGATTGGCCGCTCAGTTATTTAGATTGGCCGCTCAGTTATTCAGATTGGCCCCTCAGTTATTCAGATTGGCCCCCAAGTTATTTAGATTGGCCCCCAAGTTATTTAGATTGGCCCCCAAGTTATTTAGATTGGCCCCCAAGTTATTTAGATTGGCCCCCAAGTTATTTAGATTGGCCCCCAAGTTATTTAGATTGGCCGCTCAGTTATTTAGATTGGCCGCTCAGTTATTCAGATTGGCCGC
This sequence comes from Macrostomum cliftonense, assembly GCA_950096795.1. NCBI lineage: Eukaryota > Metazoa > Platyhelminthes > Macrostomidae > Macrostomum > Macrostomum cliftonense. The sequence continues at coordinate 467,977 of CATNEM010000212.1, read as the reverse complement.
TCAGTTATTCAGATTGGCCCCTCAGTTATTCAGATTGGCCGCTCAGTTATTTAGATTGGCCGCTCAGTTATTCAGATTGGCCCCTCAGTTATTCAGATTGGCCGCTCAGTTATTCAGATTGGCCGCTCAGTTATTCAGATTGGCCGCTCAGTTATTCAGATTGGCCCCTCAGTTATTCAGATTGGCCGCTCAGTTATTTAGATTGGCCATTTAGTTATTCAGATTGGCCATTTAGTTATTCAGATTGGCCATTTAGTTATTCAGATTGGCCATTTAGTTATTCAGATTGGCCATTTAGTTATTCAGATTGGCCATTTAGTTATTCAGATTGGCCCCCAAGTTATTTAGATTGGCCCCCAAGTTATTTAGATTGGCCCCCAAGTTATTTAGATTGGCCCCCAAGTTATTTAGATTGGCGCCTCAGTTAATTAGATCGGCCATTTAGTTATGTTAAGGCATAGTCAGAGACAGCAGTTTGAGTAGCTACGAGAAAATCTTACGAACGAAAAGCCGATAGCGAGACGATTTATTATATTAGAAACCTTGGGGCTAAAGCACCCCACGCTACGTACATGAAATATTCAAATGAGTTCTTGCGCGTAAGGTGAGAATGTACATGGCAGTCAAATGATGAAAGGGAATAAAAGTACATAGGCAGAGAGCCTACTCAAACAAACAACGACATAGCCCAACAAGTTATTTAGATTGGCCCATCAGTTATTTAGATTGGCCATTTAGTTATTTAGATTGTCCGCTCAGTTATTTAGATTGGCCCATCAGTTATTCAGATTGGCTATTTAGTTATTTAGATTGGCCATTTAGTTATTCAGATTGGCCCCTCAGTTATTTAGATTGGCCCCTCAGTTATTCAGATTGGCCCCTCAGTTATTCAGATTGGCCCCTCAGTTATTCAGATTGGCCCCTCAGTTATTCAGATTAGCCATTTAGTTATTCAGATTGGCCCCTCAGTTATTCAGATTGGCCATTTAGTTATTCAGATTGGCCATTTAGTTATTCAGATTGGCCATTTAGTTATTCAGATTGGCCATTTAGTTATTCAGATTGGTCATTTAGTTATTCAGATTGGCCATTTAGTTATTCAGATTGGCCATTTATTTAATCAGATTGGCCATTTATTTATTCAGATTGGCCCCTCAGTTATTCAGATTGGCTATTTAGTTATTCAGATTGGCCATTTAGTTATTCAGATTGGCCATTTAGTTATTCAGATTGGCTCCTCAGTTATTCAGATTGGCCCCTCAGTTATTCAGATTGGCCCCTCAGTTATTCAGATTAGCCATTTAGTTATTCAGATTGGCCCCTCAGTTATTCAGATTGGCCCGTCAGTTATTCAGATTAGCCATTTAGTTATTCAGATTGGCCCCTCAGTTATTCAGATTGGCCCCTCAGTTATTCAGATTAGCCATTTAGTTATTCAGATTGGCCCCTCAGTTATTCAGATTGGCCCGTCAGTTATTCAGATTAGCCATTTAGTTATTCAGATTGGCCCCTCAGTTATTCAGATTGGCCCCTCAGTTATTCAGATTAGCCATTTAGTTATTCAGATTGGTCATTTAGTTATTCAGATTGGCCATTTAGTTATTCAGATTGGCCATTTATTTAATCAGATTGGCCCTTTATTTATTCAGATTGGCCCCTCAGTTATTCAGATTGGCTATTTAGTTATTCAGATTGGCCATTTAGTTATTCAGATTGGCCATTTAGTTATTCAGATTGGCTCCTCAGTTATTCAGATTGGCCCCTCAGTTATTCAGATTGGCCCCTCAGTTATTCAGATTAGCCATTTAGTTATTCAGATTGGCCCCTCAGTTATTCAGATTGGCCCGTCAGTTATTCAGATTAGCCATTTAGTTATTCAGATTGGCCCCTCAGTTATTCAGATTGGCCCCTCAGTTATTCAGATTAGCCATTTAGTTATTCAGATTGGCCCCTCAGTTATTCAGATTGGCCATTTATTTATTCAGATTGGCCATTTAGTTATTCAGATTGGCCCCTCAGTTATTCAGATTGGCCATTTAGTTATTCAGATTGGCCCCTCAGTTATTCAGATTGGCCATTTAGTTATTCAGATTGGCCCCTCAGTTATTCAGATTGGCCCTCTCAGTTATTCAGATTGGCCCCTCAGTTATTCAGATTGGCCCTCTCAGTTATTCAGATTGGCCCCTCAGTTATTCAGATTGGCCCTCTCAGTTATTTAGATCGGCTTCTAAACCAAATCCCCAAAGCAGCCAATCAACTCACGCTGAGAAAGTCCGCCATCAGGGCGGCAAACTCGCAAGCCGCGGCAGCCGACATCCCCAATTCACGCCGGACGGCCCTCTCGCCCGGCTGTCTGCCGGTTTTGTCGGCTAGAAAGGCGAGCGACTGCAGCGGCTTGCAAAAGTGCACGTGCCAGAGCATGGAGCTGAGGCCCTGCTTCAGACAGCCGGAGCCGCTGCCTAACAAGCCCAGATAGGCCAAGCAGGCCGACAGGCGTTCAACAGAGTCCGGGTCTCGAACCCAGGCCAGGGCGGCCTCCCAGGCGCAATTGGCAGCCAGCACGTCGAACTGAAGGCTAAGCGGAAAGGCCGAATGGGCCATCGAGAAGTCCAAATCGGCGGATTCGTCCAAAAACAGGCGCTCCAAGTGGGCGGGGCCGAGGCCGGATGAAACCAGGCGACGGGCGAGGAGCTCGCCGACTAGGCCGCGGCTTCCCTGCTTGGAGGATTTCGGATGAGGTTTGTGAGTGGGATTTTTAAGGGATTTGGAAGTGGGATTTGTAAGGGATTGGGAACTGGGATCTGTAAGGGATTTGGAAGTTGGATCTGTAAGGTATTTGGAAGTGGGATCTGTAAGGGATTGGGGAGTGGGATCTGTGAGGGATTGAGAAGTGGGATCTGTAAGGGATTGAGAAGTGGGATCTGTAAGGGATTGAGAAGTGGGATCTGTAAGGGATTGAGAAGTGGGATCTGTAAGGGATTGAGTGAGAAGTGGGATCTGTAAGGGATCGAGAATTGGGATCTCTAAGGCATTGGGAAGTGGGATCTCTAAGGGAATTGGTAGTGGGATCTGTAAGGGATTGAGAAGTGGGATCTGTAAGGGATTGAGAAGTGGGATCTGTAAGGGATCGAGAAGTGGGATATGTAAATCATTGGGATGTGGAATTTCTAAAGGAATTGGGATTTGTAAAAGATTGGAAAGTGAACTCAAATCAGTCGGAGATTTGAACTTGGGATTTGTGAAGAATTAGCAAGTAAGGACCGATAGTTTTCACGAGAGATTCAGAAGTGGGATCCACGAGAGATTCAGAAGTTGTTTCGATGTGGAATTAGGAAGTGGAATCTTTGATTTAAAAACCTATTTAAATATTTTGATCGAGCAAGGATAGGATAATTTTATCAAGGACTTTGACTGCTGTCAATAGGCACAGAAAACGCGCACTTGTTCAATCATTTTCACGGATAAAGGCTCCGAATCCATGCACAGCCAGAGCCTAGAGGTATCCCTCAGCTTCATAGCCAACTCGATCAATTTGTCACCGATAGCTTCATCATCGTTGGGAGAGCAGTCTGGCGAGCAGTCAATCAGCAGCAGGATCAGCAGCAGAGCTCCTGGCGGTTGATCCGCTGAGGCGGCCAGAACCCGTAGGCTGTCAACCGCCGCAGCAACTGCATTACCAGTTTCGGCCATAGACAGCAGCCGGAGCGAATCGGCGAATAGCAGGCGAAAGCGGGCCAGCCAATCGGGTTGGAGCAGAGCGCGCTGCCAGTCTAACAGCAGATGGCAGGCGAGAGATTCTAGCAGTACGCCGCAGCTGGAATGGTTGGGGGATCTTGGATCAGCTTTAGGGGATCTGGGTCATCCTCGAGGAGATTTTGAGGATACTATTATTATTATTCAGTCATTTTAAAGGGAACTTTGGTCAAATTTACGGGTTACGGGACCTCGCAGACGCGGACAGGCGCGCACTATTACCTATAGAGACCAGATTTTTATGGACGCGGGGGCTCCTGACCAGGCGGGTGGAGCCGCTTTTGTTAGGGCGCAAGCGCTGCGCCGCGCGATCTGACGCTTCCCCCCTCTCTGGTCACTTGTTGATAGGCGGGTTGCGTTTTTGTTGTTGTTGTTGTTAAGGGGATCTTGGGTCAGCTTTAGGGGATATGGGTCACCTTTTAGGAGATTTTGAGTCAATTTAGTGAATTTTGGGTCAATTTTAGAAGATGTTGGGTCAGTTTTTGGACATCTTCAGTCAGTTTAAAGGGAAATTCGGTCAAATTTACGGATTCTAGTTTTAGGGGATCTTGGGTCAGTTTTAAGGTGATCTGGGTCACTTTTGAAGATTTTTAGTCAATTTAGGGAATTTTAATAATCCGGGTCAATATTAGTGATTTAAAGTATATTTCAGCGGAACTTAGGTCAGCAGTAATAACCGTCAATAAAAACAAGGATCTTAAATAATTTTATTCAAAATCATCGTCAATAATTTTAAAATCTGGATCAGCAAGGACTTAGCGACTCACCCAGTGAGCTGGTCGCATCTCAGAATGGCCAGCTGATCCTCAAGAGTCACGTGACCAGCCAAATAGCTTTGCGCCAGAAACTCCCCCAGTCTGGCCTTATCCTCTAGAGAGGCCTGTTCGCGAAACTGCACCCTGGCGACGAACTGCTGAGGCTGTTGCTGACCGGATTGTTCCGCCTGCAGCTGTTGCCGGCTGGCCTTCTCAATCACGCAGAAGAACATGCTTAGAAAGGCGGGCACACTGAAGGGCGGCTTCAGGGCTTCCGGCTGGGCCTGCGGTGACAATTTTGATTAGAAAGACTTTATATAAGAGTGCTTCGAGGACAGATGGATACGAATCTTAAACAGACATACAGACATACAGACAGAAAGACAGACAGGCAGGCAGGCAGGCAGACAGAGAGACAGACAGACAGGCAGACAGACAGACAGACAGACAGACAGACAGACAGACAGATAGACAGACAGGCAGACAGAGAGACAGACAGACAGACAGACAGGCATACAGACAGACAGACAGATAGACAGACAGACAGATAGACAGACAGACAGACAGACAGACAGACAGATAGACAGACAGACAGACAGACAGACAGACAGACAGACAGACAGACAGATAGACAGACAGACAGACACAGACAGACAGACAGACAGATAGACAGACAGGCAGGCAGGCAGGCAGGCAGACAGAGAGACAGACAGACAGACAGACAGGCATACAGACAGACAGACAGGCATACAGACAGATAGACAGACAGACAGACAGACAGACAGACAGACAGACAGACAGATAGACAGACAGACAGACACAGACAGACCGACAGACAGACAGAAAGACACACAGATAGACAGACAGACAGACAGACAAACTGGCAGACGGAGAGACAGACAGACAGACACACAGACAAAAAGACAGGCAGACAAAAAGACAGACAGGCAGGCACAGACAGATAAGCAGCCCCCACTAACCGAGCCACCCCCATCATCATCAGCAGCAGCACCGCCAGCAATCTTCTCGCTGAGCCGCTGAAAAACGCGGGCCACAATCTGGTTGTTCTCGTCGCCAAGCCGTTCAGGCTTCGGCAGCGAGTCAAGCGGCGCGCCTTGTTCGCCACTGGCCGACGTCTCGACAGCGGCATCGGCGGCCACCGCCCTGACCAGGGTGTAGGCGTTCAACAGTTCGAGCTCGCAGCTGACGAAGGCACCGAGCTTCGCTCGTTCTCCAGCCGAACTGCCCGGCAGTGATGGCGTAGAATTGCTGCTGGCAGCGGACAGCATGTCCACAGCCTGTCTGAGACAGGCGTCCAGCACCGGCTGTGTCATCTGCTTGGCCCCGATCAGTCTGTCCAAAGCCTGCTCCAGGTAGCTGACTAGGCGGAACTGCGACAGCTGCTGACGCAGTCTCTGCGCCTCCGAGTCGCCGAATTCTTGGGCTTCGCGCAATGTTTGACGCAGTTGTTTTAGTAGGGCGGCGTCGTGCGTCTGCGCGGGTGGTGGTTTGGAGCTCGATTTTTTATGCCAGTGTTGGGTGATTTCTTATCTGCCTCTAGGGCGATTCCTTATCTGTCTCAAAGGTGATTTCTAATCTGTCTCTAGGGCGATTCCTAATCTGTCTCTAGGGCGATTCCTAATCTGTCTCTAGGGCGATTTCTTATCTGTATCGAGGGTGATTTCTAATATGCCTCTAGGGCGATTCCTAATCTGTCTCTGGGGCGATTTCTTATCTGTGTCTAGGGCGATTTCTTATCTGTGTCTAGGGCGATTTCTTATCTGTCTCTAGGGCGATTTCTTATCTGTCTTTAGGGCGGTTCCTAATTTGTCTCTAGGACGGTTCCTAATCCGTCCCTAGGGCGATTCCTAATTCCTAATCGGATTCTATACCTGGTAACTGTTGGCATCAGTAAACGCCAAGTGGTAAGGCACATTAACAGCCTTGATGCTGCGATTGGAATCCAGAAAATAGCAGTAACCGGTGCTGTAGTGACGCGCATTTAGACTGCTCAATCCCATCAATGAATGCGGACAATAGAGCAAACGTCCTTGTCTTGTAACATTGAATGCAGCCACTCTGGGCCCGTGACAGGCGGTCCAGACTTCTAGGAGTCCCCGACGGCTGGCGTAGATCACTAGGAATAGGGCGCGGCCACCTTTGCCCGAGCTGTCCTGGGCTGCCACCCAGCCCACCTAGCCAGTGAGATGGGGTTGGGCTTTCTGCGAACACGCGTCCTTAATTGACCTCTGCGATTTTCTATAAATAGCCTCCGCGTGCGTCCTTAATTGACCTGTGTGATTTTCTATAAATAGCTTCGCGTGCGTACTTAAGTGACCTCTGTGATTTTCTATAAATAGCTTCGCGTGCGTACTTAATTGACCTCTGTGATTTTCTATAAATAGCTTCGCGTGCGTCCTTAATTGACCTCTGTGATTTTCTATAAATAGCTTCCGTGTGTGTCCTTAATTGACCTCTGTGATTTTCTATAAATAGCTTCGCGTGCGTCCTTAATTGACCTCTGTGATTTTCTATAAATAGCCTCCATGTGTGTCCTTAATTGACCTCTGTGATTTTCTATAAATAGCTTCCGTGTGTGTCCTTAATTGACCTCTGTGATTTTCTATAAATAGCTTCCGCTTGTGTCCTTAATAGACACCTGTTCTCGTGACCTATTAATAGGCTCCATCTGTGCCTTTAATAGACCCTTAAGACCCCAAGTTAAAGCAGCCTTTACCTGGGCTCCCCTGTAGCCCTTCCACATGCGCAGAGCGGTGCCATCTTCCAAGCCGACAAGCGTCACCCTGCCAAAGGCGTCCACAACGGCGCAGTAGCGACCGTAGGGGCAGACGGCCACGGCCAGGGCCTGCCGGCGTTTGTCCATCAGGCCGTAGCGCAGAGACAGCGGAGTGGCCGGCTCCACCTTGCGACGTTCCGCGGAGCCGTCCGAGCCGCCATCGGAACCGCCCGATTGAGAGGCCTGGGTTCGATAATACGACTGGCTAAAGCCTTGCCAGAGTGCAGACAGACAGACAAAAAGACAGAAAGACAGACGGACAGACAGATAGACACACCGACAGACAGACACACAGACAGACAAACAGACCGACAGACAGACAGACAGACAGACAGACAGACAGACAGACAGACAGACAGACAGACAATCAGCCAGACATACAGACAGAGAGATGGACAGACACACAGACAGACAGACACACAGACAGACACACAGACAGACAGACAGACACAAAGACAGACAGAAAGACAGACAGACAGACAGACAGACAGACAGACAGACAGACAGACAGACAGACAGACAAACAGACAAACAGACAGACAGACAGACAGACAGACAGACAGACAGACAGACACAAAGACAAAAAGACAGACAGACAGACAGACACAAAGACAAAAAGACAGACAGACAGACAGACAGACAGACAGACAGACAGACAGACACACAGACAGACAGACACACAGACAGACACACAGACACACAGACACACAGACACACAGACAAACAGACAGAAAGACAGACACGGTCACATAAACACACACACACACACACCACACACACACACACACACACCACACACACACACACAGACACACAGACAGACCTGAGAGCCGCCACCAGTAAGCCAAGAGGCGGCAGCGGACAGCAGTGCAGACTTCACTTTAGTGGCAACAGCGAATGCCAGCTCGGTGGCGTTAGACAGCAGCGGCTGCCACTGATCCTCAGAGGCGTAGAAGAAGCCAACAAAAGGAGACTGGCCGGCGGTGACGAACACAGAATACACTGGCGGAGTGGGCCGGATGGTGGCGTAGGGCCCGCCAACCAGACTGGCCGTGACCAGCTGATCAAACGGATTTGTTCGCCGAAGGCCCAGATTTGCGTGGTCGACAAATTCGCGTTGGTCGCGAAGGGCCCACTTTTTGAATGCCAGCTGCATTGATTGTTGTTGTTGTTGTTGCTGTTGTTGCAGATTTTGCTGCTGCTGCTGCAGCTGAGCCCCTGAAGAATTTCTCGCCAATTGGCTGCGACAGGCTTTCAGCGTCTGACAAAGCGACTGACCGTCGACTACAACGAGAGCGTCCGCGTGTAGGACGCTCAGCTCCTCCTGCTGAATGCGAGGTTGGGGGGTTTAACAGTTGACCTATAAGGCCGCTTTGGGGCGATTCTCAAGGCCGCTTTGGGGTGATTCTAAAGGCCGCTTTGGGGTGATTCTCAAGGCCGCTTTGGGGTGATTCTCAAGGCCGCTTTGGGGCGATTCTCAGGGCTGCTTTGGGGCGATTCTCAAGGCCGCTTTGGGGCGATTCTCAGGGCTGCTTTGGGGTGATTCTCAGGGCTGCTTTGAGGTGATTCTTAAGGCCGCTTTGGGGCGATTCTCAGGGCTGCTTTGGGGTGATTCTCAGGGCTGCTTTGGGGTGATTCTTAAGGCCGCTTTGGGGTGATTCTCAAGGCGCTTAAGGGTGATTCTCAAGGCCGTTTTGGGGTGATTCTCAAGGCCGCTTTAAGGTGATTCTCAAGGCCGCTTTGGGGTGATCCTCAATGCCGCTTTAGGGCGATTGTCAAGGCCGCTTTAATGTGATTCTAAAGTCGTTTTTTAATGATTCTCTTAAGAGGCTTCGGGCGATTCTTAACCTATATAGATACACAACTATAGAAGGAAATTAAAAAAAACAGAAAATCACACAAGCTATTTACAGTGTCTCTCTCGTTGCTGTGAGCGGCAGGGCGATAGGAATTGTACTTGAAGGTTTGCACGGGGGTGTTGTGCCAGTACTGAGTGAGAACCCGGTCTCCAGTCTATAAAGAAAAACAGGGCGATTCAAAAAGTTGTTCAACAAATAGGCTCAATATAAAAAATCTACTCTCTTATAGTTAAAGTTTACCTCGGTAAGAAAGGTCACGTGACCGCTGTCGTGGCCAACAGTAATGCAAGTCCATTCCGGCGAACCTTGAAGACTTCTGCAACAACAACAGTGAAACGCATGACTTTCATAGAAACTTTAAGATTAGGCCTACGCAATAAAAAACATTATAAAAATAGTGCTAAAAATCGTACTGCTTGTGGGTAGCAAGTGGCAGACACAAAACACTAGTGATTGCGCCTCTGGAAAGTAAATTAAAGTAGATTATTATTACTATTTTGATATACGTAAATTTTAATTCACATTTTAAATGTATGACAAAACTGCTTACACAAAGGCTGACTCTGGCTGAAAATGATCGAATAACAGTTGATAAGCCACCTCGCTTCCATCCAAGTGACCTGGAATAAATATTGCTTAGCTATACATTGGTGTGTTGTAGTTTTAATTAAAAAAAGATGATTTATGTCAATGACAACGTTACTAACGCCTCAAACAGACAATGCTGCTGCTATTAGCAAATACAACAATATCAGCCAGAGGAGACAGTGAATATAGAATTTCTTCTCGAGACCAATCAATTGTGGCAGAATCTGGAGCCGCAGCAGAGGCATCAGCAGATTCGTTGCCTTGAGCTTCATCATCCCAACTCCAGTCATTGTCCCAGGACATTTCTGTTTAAAATTCGTCCAAATTGAAAAAAATATGGGTTAATACAAAACTCAAAAGGAATATTAGCCATTTTATACCAGAATTAGTATGCTTCATAAATGGTTAATGAAAAAATTTCACAATACAAACATACAAAATGGCAATTATGAGTTGATCTTAGGCCTTTCAAAAAAATATACTGCCCTGCCTGAAGATCATTTATTAGATAATTATATATATCTTCACTGTAGAATCTCCTGTATTTTCCTTTATCTCCTGTATTAAAATAGCTTTAAAAATCTTTTTTATAAATTTTGTTTTATCACCTATTGCTTTTAACTAGCTTAGAAACTATTCATAGTTTAAGTAATATTGCTAATATTGGCTAGCTATATAATAATAAATATCACAAAGGAAAAGTTTATTAAATATCAATATATGATTCTCAGATTGCATAATAATAAAAGCATTGTAGTTATAAGTTAACAGCAATACTTATAATCTTTCATTTTATTATTATTTTAGACTATTTTTCAGTAAAAAGATGCATATTATAATAAAGTAAAAGAAGAATACACAAAATAGTCAATACTTTCAATATAATAAAAAAATTTGAAATCTAATATTAAAACATGCTATCCTACTTGCATCCAGGATAACAAAATATTATTTTATTAAAATAATGCTTTTCCAAAGACTTTCAAGCAAATTATTTTAAACTTCTCATTATACTTATCTATGCAATTGCTAAAAGTTTCATGTGGTTATTAAAAGTTAAAGGTACTTGTAGACCTGCATAAAGCAATCAATTCAGAACATACCCGCATTATCACAAATATTCGCTTCATCTGTGGGTCCACCAGAAGTACCTCTTATTATTTGACCAAATGTAAAGTTGTGAGCTGCCACTGTACTAGATATGGAAGCAATAGACTGTAAAGTGGCCATCCTAATCACGTTCACTTATTAGCTTATTAGGTTTGGTTAAGTACAAAAAATAAATTTACTGATTGGGCTACGTAGATCTGCCAAATGAAATAACGACAAGATTCTGAGACTACCTTCAAAATCAGTTTACGCACATTTATTTTAACCTCTACATCACAGTGGTATACATTTACTCCGATATATTTCTTTGAAAATATTCATTTAAAAGTGATAATGCAAAAAATGATCGTCTTTGAACGTAAGTACGTCAACGCCAGAAAGGAATGCTACCTTAACTGTTCTGTGACAAAAGAATCCCACAAAAATTATTTTAGGGACAAATTATGTATTTAACCGAAGTATCATTTTGAAGTTTATAAACAGCGAGCTTCCGAAAACTTTTTTGCTGCAAAATTCTCTTCGGTACTTCAACATTAAATCTGTATTGACATCTTGGTCAGCTGCTCATTTTGCTGGATAGAACGTATTTGCGGCTGTCTTTCGGTATTATTTGGATCGATGTGCTCTACCACATCAAAACGTATCCAATCGCTGTCGGATGCGTTGGTGTACTCAAAGTAACGTGGCTTCCATGGAGCTGGAAGGCTTTGTTCCTGCAGCTTAATGAAGTCGATGTCTTTAAACCACATGTGTGACATTATTTCCATGGCCCCACATCCTGCCCGATCTGGATTCCGCTCGACCATAACAGAACTTCCCAACCGCTGATATGGATCCAAGCGTAGCAGATGAAATATCAAGTCGGAAAGCAGAGGACTAACTTTACTTTGCCTCTCAAACATACCTTTGTCAAAATCTTCCCACGTATACGGATCGCTTCGGGTAGAAAAAGATGGCCTTCTGTTAAAGGGTACTGGCGGCATCAGATTTCTATACTCGAAATGTAGCCCGTTGCCAGTTTTTGGGATTCGCTTGTAAGGTGGACAGCCAGCAACCAATTGGTGCAAAATGCAACCGTAGCCCCAGAAATCGGCGCAGTAACTGTAGCCTTGGTTACGTAGAATCTCCGGAGCCATAAACTCCCATGTGCCAAGAATTGAGTAGGTCCTGTATGAAACAAACGTAAATTTTGTAATTTAAGTGTTGATATGCTTTCACTTACTCTGCCGCCATTTTTCTGAGGAAAGCTTCTGGGATGCATTATCAAGAAGGTCACTATTGCTGCTTACCTCTGTTCCTGTCGCATCAACTTGGAGAAGCCGAAGTCGCAAAGCACCAAATAGCCATCAAACTTAAGCAGCACATTCTGCGGCTTAATATCCCTGTGCATAACGTTAATCGAGTGCAGATAGTGCAAAGCAGAAATTAGCTGGGCAGCGAGGAAGCGAGCCTCCTTCTCCGTGAGAATTTTCGCTTCACGTAATCCAGGAAATACTGAGGAGCTGCGAATCAGAGCCGAATTCAGATCGCCAGCTCGATAATCCTCCATCACCAAATAGATATTCATGTAGTCCAGGAAGTAGCCTTTTAACCTGCAATCGAAAATAAAAGTTTATGGAAGTATTCCATCATAATCATCATTTATGTCCAAAACATTTTAGAATGAAGTAAAGCAAATTGTGAGATCTTATTGATTAAGTACCCAGCTACCCAGCTGCAAACTTTAGTGTGGTGTCTCGGCCCCTCTAATCCTTTGGGACTGAGCAGCTGTACACGGCCCTCGGATGCGCCGCACAGCTACATGTAGCTGCAGCTTTGCCGTGAATTACTTGTGGTTGAAAGTAGCTTGGAAGTACATAAATTCATTTAAATTCAGGGTTTACGAGTATGAAGTATATTAAACGATCCTATTGCTAAGCGCGGATGCTAGGATCATTTATGTTAAAAAACAAAAGTATAAAAATATATTTAGAAACCCGGTGTTTCGACCAGATGTTTTGCCAAAGGCAAAGCTGCAGCTAGGGCTGGATGGACCGCAATACCACAAATTTTCCGAGCTCAAAGCGATACCTTACTTTGATACCCAAAGTGATAGCTGGGTGGACTGAAGCAATGCGGGATTAAGTGCCTTGCTCAAAGCACTGTCTCCTAGAGCTGGGGCTCGAACCCATGACCTTCCGGTCACAAGGTAGATGCTCTAGTCACTACATGTTAGCTTAAACTCCTACGCTGATTTAAGGGCCGGAGAAGCAATTTGATATAAACAATAAAAGTAGCTATCCATTTGCATCACGTGACTCACTTGAGTATAAAAATATTATCGGCATTGGCTAGAATCTGCAGCTCGGTAAGCACTTTAGCCGAGCACTTCGGCATGCTGGATTCGCGCATCAATTTCTTAGAATGAATTTTCATCCGATAAAGCTTGCCAGTGCGCCTGTACTTTACTAGCGGGAAGATGCCGAAGTGTCCGTGAGGCAGTCGGTAGCCGGTGTCAATCGGCACGAATTCGTCAAGATTGTCGGCGTTGACCTCCGCTCCGGGCGGCGGACTCCAGAAGTCTTTCATGACTCCGTCGGCTTGACGTTGAAGAAATCTGGCGCGCCATTGACGCGCGTGGGCCTTGCTGATCTCGTAGTAGCGACTGAACGGAGTCGCCTGCTCGCCGCCAGTCAGCGGGTCGAGCATCGGCGAGTCCGTTGACTTGCCCGGCGTGTTGCCCATCGGCGAGGGATTTTGTTTTTTTCAATCCAATGTACAATAAATTTCTTAATCTCCCAGCTTCGATCATTAGCAAATCAATCATTTTTTATACGATTCTATTAAGTAAGGATCAAACTGTCTATGGTAATTTTATCATTTAAACGGCGAAACAGACTACTCGCGAGTAGCGTCATCTAGGATTTATTGTCAAAAAATCTAAATTATTTTCAAATAAAAAATTTTGCCAATTGTCTTCGCAACAACCAAGTTTAAGTGCTACTTATACTACTATAGTTTACCTAGTAGTAAGTCAATTTAGACAGTCAGCTCTAATCTCACCCAGTACCAATCATTGGATAGAGACAGGCGGATCTAATCTCACCCAGTGCTCAATCATTGAATAGAGACAGGCGGATCTAATCTCACCCAGTGCTCAATCATGGAATAGAGACAGGCGGATCTAATCTCACCCAGTGCTTCATCATTGAATAGAGACATGCGGATCTAATCTCATCCAGAACTTCTACATTTATTGAAAATAATTTTTTGAAACAATCATTTTCTGCTGTTGGACTGAGAAAGTTCGCATCAAGTATTTAACACTACTTACGCTCGTATTAGCGATACTTCTGTGATGATTTTATTTCATTCTAGACAACCTAAGCACTCTCGAATACTTATCCTGGATACAGGTCGCCAGCCTGTTCCAGCAAGCGACACCATGTCATACGTTTTATTTGATGGTCGAAGTAGAAAGGGAAAATACTTGATTTGGTGACTGTAAAAACTACAGGGTAGATAAACCGCAAGCATCAGGTTAGGAAGCTTTTGCCTGAATATTGTTTGAAAGAAAACATACGAGTAGTAACGAACTAAATGTTGAATGTACTAATAATTAATTAATAATGCAGTCCTATTAATGGCCGACGTTTGCCCTTCAGTCGTGCCGCGGAAGCGCGCAGAAACCAGGCGATTCTTCGATGCACAATTCTGCCTCGTGGCCTTGTGGACCAGCCGCTATTGCTGCTGCACTGCAATCTCGCTGCGGGTGATTTATTTTCACTATAGCTCGGCGACTCAGTGTACCGGATGACGTCAGCATCTGTCGTCAAGGACTTGGTGCTGTCGGTTGTTGTGGCTAGTTGACGCGGTTTCGACAACTGGTTGTTGCAGCTTTGGCCGGCAGCCAGACCTGGTGAGGTTTGAACGCTTGCGTCAGCCGCTTTGACTCTCTGATGGGCGTTGTTTTCGTTGCTAGGAGCCGCGTCGCTAGGGACGCTGCTGGCTTCGCTAAGGCTAGTGCTGTCTGGATCGTTTAACCATTCGTCTGAATCGATGGAGAAAGAAAGAAAGGTTTCCAGCATTAAAAATACTCGCAGTTTCTGATAGATGGGAGTTACCGGTATTTTAATTGGAAAGCCTCCAAGTTAGAAGGCCTTAAGGCTAGGAGGTCTGAAGGTTGGGATGCCTGAAGGTTGGGATGCCTGAAGGTTGGGATGCCTGAAGGTTAGGATGCCTGAAGGTTGGGATGCCTGAAGGTTAGGATGTCTGAAGGTTAGGATGTCTGAAGGTTAGGAGGTCTGAAGGTTAGGAGGTCTGAAGGTTAGGAGGTCTGAAGGTTAGGAGGTCTGAAGGTTAGGAGGTCTGAAGGTTAGGAGGTCTGAAGGTTAGGAGGTCTGAAGGCTAGAATTTCTGAAGATTAGGAGGTCCGAAGGCTAGAATTTCTGAAGATTAGGAGGTCTGAAGGCTAGAATTTCTGAAGATTAGGAGGTCTGAAGGCTAGAATTTCTGAAGATTAGGAGGTCTGAAGGTTAAAATGTCTGAAGGTTAGGATGCCTTAAGGTGAGAATCCCTTGGGCCTAGAAACTAGGAACTAGAAAACTTGAAGGCTTGGATTATTAAGATTTTGAATTCCTGAAAGACTATTGTAATTAGCCAAGCTGAAGACAATTGAAGGTTAAAACACTCAAACAGTAAAGTACTATAAGGTTGAAAAATTATTCAATAACTGAATAAGAAAGCTCACCAAGCATGTTCAGTTCGCAGTCGCCAGCTCTGGAAATGCTCAACGTGGCCGAATACACAGTGTCTAAAGATTTCGAACTGTCCGCAGATTTTCGCCGCTGCCCCCTCAGACGCTGCTGCCGCCGCCGCCGCCGCTCACGGAGTCTTCTTTCACTTTCGCTGGCAGACTTTGGCGATGAATCGGCGACGCTGTTTGATCCGGCCGACGCACAGGCCGGACTGTCGACGTCTGGGGCCTCGTCTGTCTGGGTGAAATACGGACTGCAAGCGTCGCTAAGAAAGTTCAAACGAGTCGCCGAACGGTCATCGAATAGCATCGAATCCGGCAGTTGAAAGATCGAATTTAGCACAGAGCGTTGAAGCAATAGATTCTTACGCCATGGCACCATCCTGCTGCTGCTGCTGCTGCAGCAAACATTGGATTCTCAATGTTAATCGTAGCTTATAAACTCGTCTTACTCTACTTCTCTCTGCAACTCATCTCGTTGTCACTGACATTCTTTTTTATGTCCATGGCACTAATTTTGATTCTGATGACATATTTTTATGTTTCTGATCATTTCTTATTTCAATGTCACTGACACTCATTTCAATGTCTCCGACACTCATTTCAATGTCACTGACACTCATTTCAATGTCTCCGACACTCATTTCAATGTCACTGACACCAATTTCGATGTCTCCGACACTCATTTCAATGTCACTGACACCAATTTCGATGTCACTGACACTCATTTCAATGTCACTGACACTCATTTCAATGTCACTGACACTCATTTCAATGTCACTGACACCGATTTCAATGTCTCCGACACCCATTTCAACGCCTCTGACACAGATTTCAATGTCACTGACACTCATTTCAATGTCTGTGACACTCATTTCAATGTCTCTGACACTTTTTTAACTACCTTTTGGCGCACAACAAGCTCAGGCGGGCATCATCGTCAAATTTCCTTGAAACTTCACCGCCGCCTCTGCTAAAAGCAGAAGACTTGGCTGAAGCAGCGGGCAGCCGATTGGCAAAGGCGGGAAAATTCAATTCCAGCTGACGGCAGCAACGCCTGACACTGGCCAGATCTTCACCTGCAATTCGAACGCGACAGCGCGGCAACACGAAGCTCGCCGGCGACGTTCGCGACTGTCCATTGCTGCACTTGGTGTCGGCCAGCGGCGGTGTCACCGTCAAGAAGCTGATGCGGCACCGATGACGCTGGACTATGCGCCGCAGAGTCGGGTCGTCAATGGACGGACTGACAGCGCCACCGTTTGTCAGGGGGATGAGGAATTCTTCCCTAGCTGACAAGCCGACAGCCTTTTGCCGGATGAGAGCACGTTGGGAGCTGCCGTTTCGGCGATGGCTTCGCTGCATCCTCGCTGCAGTGTGGGATTGTTAAGATCGCGCTGTCTTGCGTTGACATAGAAAAATACGGCATTGCTTACTTCGTGTTTTATTTTCGATTTAATTAATTAAGCTGGTCATTTGATTGGCTTTCAATTGATTGACCATAGACAGGGCAGTTTTCTGAAAAAGTACCTTTGAATTTTGACATTTGATTTGCATTGATAAAAGAAAGTGCCCGATTGGGAAACTATTCTCATGTATTCCATCATACATGACTATATGCATTGCTTATCCCAAATCAATGCGATCGGCAAATTTATTTTTTCCTGAAAGCAAATTATTAAAACTGGAAACCATCACGAGTATACGAGCTAGAACTGATTTCCAATAAATGTATCTAACGATTGAAATTTTTCCTTGTTGGATATTAACCCTTGTTGGATATTAACTCGTAGAAAAGATCCCATGCGCAAAATACCTACCAGAAAAACTATAAAAAGAAAGAACCCAATCAAAAAGACCCCAACCAGAAAGACCCCAACCAGAAAGACCCCAACCAGAAAGACCCCAACCAGAAAGACCCCAACCAGAAAGACCCCAACCAGAAAGACCCCAACCAGAAAGACCCCAACCAGAAAGACCCCAACCAGAAAGACCCCAACCAGAAAGACCCCAACCAGAAAGACCCCAACCAGAAAGACCCCAACCAGAAAGACCCCAACCAGAAAGACCCCAACCAGAAAGACCCCAACCAGAAAGACCCCAACCAGAAAGACCCCAACCAGAAAGACCCCAACCAGAAAGACCCCAACCAGAAAGACCCCAACCAGAAAGACCCCAACCAGAAAGACCCCAACCAGAAAGACCCCAACCAGAAAGACCCCAACCAGAAAGACCCCAACCAGAAAGACCCCAACCAGAAAGACCCCAACCAGAAAGACCCCAACCAGAAAGACCCCAACCAGAAAGACCCCAACCAGAAAGACCCCAACCAGAAAGACCACAACCAGAAAGACCCCAACCAGAAAGACCCCAACCAGAAAGACCCCAACCAGAAAACCCCAACCAGAAAGACCCCAACCAGAAAGACCCCAACCAGAAAGACCCCAACCAGAAAGACCACAACCAGAAAGACCCCAACCAGAAAGACCCCAACCAGAAAGACCCCAACCAGAAAGACCCCAACCAGAAAACCCCAACCAGAAAGACCCCAACCAGAAAGACCCCAACCAGAAAGACCCCAATCGGAAAAACCCTTACCCAAAAAGATTCCACTTAGAAATAACTCCCGCACAGGAAATTATCCCAACAGAAAATTTCCCCACTGGAAGAATCCTTCGCTTTGATCCTACCTGGAAATTGTTCCAACGGAACATTGAAATTGCCTCTAAAAGTTTAGAATGGAATCCCTACGGTATCGTAGCCGTCATTCAAATTCTCGATAAAATCCTTTCTCTTCTCATCAGTAAATAAGTTTCAAGCAGCAAGGAAGAACAAAGGCAGCATCTTCATTCCCTGCTCGAGTTCCGTCAGTCACAGAATGATTGACAGATCTGAAACAGCTTTTGTTGCAACTGAGAAACCTGCTGCATACTCTGTACTCATATCGGGTGGCTTGAAAATATGAATATTCAAACATACGCGCTATTTTGGTTAGCAATTATTGCCCGAGGCTGATGGGATAATTCAAGTAAGAGGAGCGGACAATATGCCCAGCCTGCATGGGAATACTTGGCCACTTGGAGGCACATGGGGAGCCAGAGTGCAGTACGAAAATATTTCTCCCAGGAATAATGCAGCATTTGGCAATCATTGATGCGATTCTTGTCCTGCAATCCTGCAACTTCACTTGATTGAGTGTCATAAAATCCCACAGGCTGTGATTGCGCTTGGGAATCCCGATTGCGACCTAGTCTGCCTAAATCAGTCGCGACAGGACAAGGAGGACAAGCTTAATCAACTGAAGCACAATTTTACGGACAGTGTGATTTCACTAAAAAAAAACTTGCACTTTCAAGAGATGAAGCTTGATTCGATCGTCATGACAACGTAGTCCTACTGAAGTTAAATTAAATCCCACGAATGTAATACAGCTTTATTGGTGTCCAATTTCTTTCTGGACTAAAATTTTAATAATTTCCTGTATTTCTGTTCCTTATCCTTTGTCTTTGATCACGCATCTTTATTCCAAATCCTTATTCTAAATTAATTAAAATAAATTTAGACATCCGACCTTTCGACCAGATGTACAGCCCACGGCACAGCCGCAGCTAGTTGCGCGGCGCATCCGAGGGCTGTGTTCAGCTTTCAGCCTGACGGGCAGGAGGGGCCGCAACACCCACCCTAAATTTACCCAGCTCGAACTGGTACCCGATCTCAGCTGGGTGGACTGCAACGCAAGATTAAGTGCCTTGCTCAAGGGCACAAACTGTCACCTAGGGCCGGGACTCTAACCCATGACCTTCCGGTTATAAGGCAAGCGCCCTAGCCACTAGGCTACAACTCCTCTGACTTTTTCTAACAACAACAAAAAAACAAAATTCGAACCCGGAACGCGATTTCTCAGAGTCCCTGCAGTTCAGGGATTCTGAGTCACCCGGGCTTCAGGGCTGAGGCGCCGCATCCAGCTGCTTCTCCAGCGTGTTGGTGAGCGTCCACGTTTCGGTGTTGTAGAGGAGAAGAGGAGCTCGGAACAAGGCCGATCTTCAGCGGTCAGGCAGCGCTTCAGACTGCAGGACGGTCCTCGGGGAACGAAAGGCCGCCCATGCAAGCCCCTCTGCGCCGCCTAAGGTCCTCCGGGACGCTTGGCTCAAGACTGCCGAGGTACGTGAACCTCTGGCAGCGCGGGAGTTGCAGAGCTTGTCCGTCGCCATGCACCCCGACACCAGATTTCGGCAGGCAGATCATCCGGCACGGTCAATATCACCTTCGTCCGTCGTGTTGATAGATGAGCTATTTTAAGTTCTCATACAATATCCTCATCCCATTTAATCGTTCCGTTTTCACATCCTACATCCAGCACATTCTTATCGCATATCCTTCTTCATCCCATATCTTTCATCCGGGGCGCTATCATAAACACGAAAGTTCATGTCGACACTGCCTGCCTACTTTCACAAGCACGACACTTCACTGGCACGACACTTCACAGCGTCGAAAAAAAGCATTAGATGCAGTAGACTCAGACAAAAGCAATGTGGGATTGCTCAAGTCAGTCAAGTGCCTTGCTCAAGGGCATAAATTGTCTCCTATCTATAGCAGCGGATCGAACCCACGACCTTCTGATCAAAAGGCAGCTGCCCTTGGCAGCTTAGCTCATCCAATACGCGCATACTAATGCTACGTACATTCCGGATTATTATCGCTAATACGAGCGCATCTTTACCAGCTTCCTGATACTTCAACAAGTGCGCCCCGCTTTGGCTATACTCTGCACTGGTGAGTTCCGAAGACTGATCCAAAATAATGGTCATTTGAGACGAACATCACAAATCCCATTGTGCCGCGAAATGCTCACCAGCAAAGCCCGTTGCAGCCAATAGGAATGGCTTCTCAATCGACAAAATTCTCATTTGACTCGCGGGTTTGCTTAGGAATTTCGTTTCTAAATGATAAAACTGTGCGATCAGCTCCTGTAAACTGGTTTGCGTCCAAATTTTTTTTCAATAAACAGCTCACTTATCACTGCAACGAAGGAGCTTTATATCCCTCTTGCTTTGGTGAGTAAGTTCTTCGGTTTTACTTACCTAACTTACACTGACTAAATGTACTTAACGTGTGTGTAATATCTGTCGTATTAAAAGATTAAGTTGTTATTGCTGAACGTTAAAATACCAAAATTTTGTTGATTTAAAAAAACTAAATCGTCTGTTGGAGTAGCACAATAGATTGTTAGCACCCTTTCAATTTCGAGCTGCAGAAGTCGTAAAACCGACTATTAATCATCCCTTAAAAATAAGCTGCTAAAAAGTCGTAAAACCGATTTAACATCTCTGTAAGAAACTGCAGTCTCTGAAAGAAACTGCTGAAGTCATAAAACCAGTTTCAACGCCCCCTTCTTCACAAGCTGCTAAAGTCGGAAAACCGATTTGACCACACCTTAATAAGCTGCCGGTCGTAAACCGATTTCGACTTTTTGAAGCCGTTAAATCAGAAATTCTTTATAGTCAGTCATAAAACAGTTTTCTTCAAGACGATGAGTGTAGCTACTCGTATTCTAGTTAGAAATATTTAAAAAAACGTATTAATAAAAGCAGAAGCAGATCGAAAGCTAGAAGATGCTTCTGTAAACTGTGGACCGTCAAGTTTTCTCACAGTTTATTCTTTAAGAAAAGAAACTGAGCTATTTATTTTGAGATAATTACCACAACAATTATATTCAGGATTGATTTTGTAATATCGCGTGATTCATTGGTTAAGCAGGAAGTGGCAAGATTATAATAAGAGCAAGCTTACGAGTTTGGCATTCTTAAAATAGCCTGATTCGTTAATTAACTGTGCCAAGTAAACAGTTCGATACCACTCTCTAACATAGTCGCTCTTCAAGGTCAAGTATTTTGGCCCCATTTTTTCAGTTTTTTGTCAGTGCTCTCCTGTTTCTGTTGTCCATGGCTTCGATCTTTCAGCTATCTCTTGCTTGACTCTGACTCTGATATTTCAGTCATCTAAGGCTCCGATGGTTCAGTTGGTCCCGATGTTTCAGTTGTCCATGGCCCCGATGTTTCAGTTGTCGATGGTCCCGATGTTTCAGTTGTCCATGGCCCCGATGTTTCAGTTTGTCGATGGCCCCGATGTTTCAGTTGTCGATGGTCCCGATGTTTCAGTTGTCCATGGCCCCGATGTTTTAGTTGTCCATGGCCCCGATGTTTTAGTTGTCCATGGCCTCGATGTTTTAGTTGTCCATGGCCCCGATGTTTTAGTTGTCCATGGCCCCGATGTTTCAGTTGTCCATGGCCCCGATGTTTCAGTTGTCCATGGCCCCGATGGCCATTTAGTTGTTTATGGCCCCGATGTTTCAGTTGTCCATGGCCCCGATGTTTCAGTTTGTCGATGGCCCCGATGTTTTAGTTGTCCATGGCCCCGATGTTTCAGTTGTCCATGGCCCCGATGGCCATTTAGTTGTTTATGGCCCCGATGTTTCAGTTGTCCAAGGCCCCGATGTTTCAGTTTGTCGATGGCCCCGATGTTTTAGTTGTCCAAGGCCCCGATGTTTCAGTTGTCGATGGCCTTGATGTTTTAGTTGTCGATGGCTCACGTGTTTCTGTCAGCCATGGCTCCGAATTGTTTCAGAGTTGTCTATGGCTCCAGATTCTTTGTTATCAATGGCACCGTTTGTCACTATTTAAATGTACTCTTTTGCATGATTTTATGCACTCGTGTCAGACACACGATACGGTGGACAACTTTGATAAATTTAAAATTGAGTTTACTGATTTGAAAACAGACAGTCAGTAATTAGCAGCGACGGTGGACATCGCGGTTTCTTTGCAGTCTAAACTACACGCAGGAGCTGTGCTATCTTTGCCATGCAAATATAAATCAGAAGAATTCTTAAGTCCCAAACTATTCTCCCGTCTGCCAAGCCCAGACTATAATATAATGCAGGCTCTCCAGCAAAGCGAATGTTAATTAGTAGCTAGGGCCTGAAGGCTGACTTAGAATAAAGCGAGTGCAGCATGGGATTGAAATCGTATAGTTCCTATACGGATGGGCACAGAAGCTCATTCAAGACAGCCTTAGATAAAGTGTATAGGGGAAATGAGAAGTGACTTGGACACACTCTAAATGAGCTTGGCCAACGAAATCAACTTCTCTCGTAGTCTCTGAGCTGTTCTCAGATTCCAGATGGAGTTGAGGTGTGAAATCTCAAAGCCAGGAGTAACCCGAGTCACTCTAGAACCCTGACAAACACAATTATTTTTTCTCACAAGCAGCGCAACTGAATCGTACATAACGAGCAGCGTCTCCATTAGGCTTCTATCGAGTCGAGGGGTTGGATTTCTTGTCCGAATCTTTCTTCAGGTGCGAAAAAATCCTCACTAGCCGCTCGGCACTGCCATGCTCAGGCCCTTAGGCACTGCGCCAGTAGCCTGACTTTCCCAACCCAATTGATCACGTTGCTGTTGACTGGTTACTCTACCATGCAGTTCAGACGGAAACAACAACATCAACTGCATGGTACAGGGGGATTGTCACGAAGCACGAGACCAATAATCGGTGAAGCTTTTACGTCATCGCGGACTCGTAAAAGCTATAGCGTATATAGGGCCGAAGGGCCATGTCCTTCGTGATGATGGTATTTAACTTTCCTCACTGAGCCGAGGGTCTTAACAGCCATGCATTTCCTACGCGGTTAGTAAGCTTGGCTTGAGAGACTGCCTCGCAGTGGTCGTAAAATATCTTTCACTTTCCTTTCGCTTGCTCATGAAAAATGACGAGGCAAAGGAAAACCAGCTCCAATATGGGCTTCGGTATATACTCGTAGAAGTCCGTTACGGCCTCGTGTGTAAATAAACAGCTTGCACGATGCTTAGTTGTGTTGTGATTTACTAACTAAATACAGCCGCGGTGACAACTTTTGGATTATAAGAAATTCCTGTGGACTGTAGATTTGAATACTGAAAGTATTTGGTGTATAGAGTAAACTCTCTTCACGGTAGATTCAACAGACTGTAAATTCTACAGACTGAGGATGATGCTGCACAAGCGAAGGATGCAGTATATTCTTGCAGTCAATCTATGATTCTATGAAAACTTTGGTTCACCAGAAAAATCACTAACTTCAAGTCGCAGGCTTGCTTTGACTTTGTCGGTCAGAGAGAAATTATGGCATAAAATTTCTTCCATTGATTCATTCATTTATTAATCGACGAAATCCATAATTTCTTTATACAAAAATCATTTCTTTGCACCCAACTTAATCTTGATTCGATCAAGCGTAAAAATTGAAAGTCAATGACCCGAGCATTGATCTTTTTGTGCATCTTGGATAGGATCGAACAGTCCACTTGAATAGCCTCGGTTTTCACCTTTTTCCAGCCTCCTTGATTCTGTTATTCCTTTATCATTAAATTGGTTCGCTTGATTTTTTCGAAATACTAGCAATTACATATAGACAGAATAGAAGGCATGGCAATCGGAGCTTATGTAGCTTTTTAGAAAGAAACAAAAAAAACTATTGCAGCCTTGCATATCCCTACAACAAAAGCCCTTATTGCCTCAGGGAACTTGTGTTGTGTTCTAGTATGGTCTAAATCAATTAATGAACATTTGATGTAGCAGCGTACCTCATACCTAACTTTTCAGAGCTACAGACAACGCAGCAGCTTAGCTACTACCTTATTTGGATCATGCTTGTTCAATCAAAAAACTCGCTGAGACAGATCTCTGTTATCTGCCTGCTTCTAGTCTGCCTCTTCTGTTGCTGTTTGAAGCCGGCGCTTGCGGAGACTGAGGCGGAAGATGCGGAAAAGCGTGGTGCCTACTCCGGTTTTCTAGGAAAACGTGGTGCCTACTCCGGTTTTCTTGGAAAACGTGGTGCCTACTCCGGGTTTCTAGGAAAGCGTGGTGCCTACTCCGGTTTTCTAGGAAAACGTGGTGCCTACTCCGGTTTTCTTGGAAAGCGTGGTGCCTACTCCGGTTTTCTTGGAAAACGTGGTGCCTACTCCGGGTTTCTAGGAAAGCGTGGTGCCTACTCCGGTTTTCTTGGAAAGCGTGGTGCCTACTCCGGTTTTCTAGGGAAACGTGGTGCCTACTCCGGTTTTCTAGGAAAACGTGGTGCCTACTCCGGTTTTCTAGGAAAACGTGGTGCCTACTCCGGTTTTCTAGGAAAACGTGGCGCCTACTCCGGTTTTCTAGGAAAACGTGGTGCCTACTCCGGGTTTCTAGGAAAGCGCGGTGTCGAGAACGACGCGGAAGAAATGTGAACTTTTTTCAAACGCGAAAAATGATTTAGAAAACTAAAAGTGCAAACTAAATTGACAGTAACACCATTTGTTTTTAGAGAAAAGTTCACTGAATCGCTGTTTAATTAAAATGCTAGAGAGACAAATTTTAAGCTGGGCAATAATTTCTACCTGACTATTGATGGAAATAAATAAATATTTTAGATGATTTAGACGGTCCACGTTTCGGCTATATTATCACCAATCACGGTTAGTTGGTTCCATTGCTGGCTATCATATTTAGAGAGTTATTCGTTTGTATCCCTAAATTTCCGTCATAACAGCGTTGATGCAGCATCCCAGTGCAGCAAATGGAAAAATTTACGACATAGCAAGCCAGTCATGGCGGCTGGAAATTGGTAAAAATATGGCCTGTAAGCTGGTCATAATTCAATAAATAATATTGTTACTCTCAGTAGATTGCACTAACTCCAAAAATAGACAGATCGTACAGATAGTGAAAGGAGAATCGGAGAATCACCAGTCAACGAGTTCAATTAAGCGAAATGGTATTGCTAAATTCAGACTCTTCTTTTGGCTAGAGCCGTTGGCCAAATTTGTTAATAAAGCCATTTAAGCTTTAATTTTATAAGTTTTATAATATCCTCGTGATATTATGATAGGCAGACAGACAGACAGACAGACAGACAGACAGACAGACAGACAGACAAACAGACGAAAATAAATAACAACGGCATTTGATTCGAACTTTAATAATTTTTTAAAAAATACAAAAATTATCAGGTTGCTTTTAGAAAAATTTCTACAATATTCTAAGTAAGAGGCAGATGCATCGTGCGTTGAAAAAGCCAGTCAAAAGATGTCATTTTTAGCACTTTAGAATACGCAGGAGCGTGACGTGAAGCCATACTGAAAAATACTGTGCATTCAGTTTTTGAATAATTTTTATGCCTAAGCAATTAAAAAATCAGACTTCGTAACGAATTAAATGGAAAAAGAGTTATAATTGAAATTTGCCGCTTTTTCTGCTCTACGAGCGCACAAGTCTGGATAGTAAAAAATTCCTCGATTCGAATCGTTTCGCGCATTTTAACAAATTTAGGAAATTACTTTTTTCAATTAACAAACGCTGAAACGCATCGACTGGCCAGACATTTAATTTTTTAATGGAATTTGACTAGGATGTACACTAGGATTTTATAATTTTTTTTGAAACGAGACCTGCAGAGACGCAGGTAGCATTGTATTATCTTTATGTACTACTGAATTTCTTAAGCTCATTTCACGAATCAAAAGCTTTTTACGGAGACGCGAGAAATGTGTTCTCCTTATAAAACACTACTTACAGTAATAAACAAACTGGCTTTTTTCATTTAAAGGCTTTATAGGTTCGACAGTCCACACTCTAAAAGACTATTTGCACCCTTAAGAACGGCACTTAATTCCACATTGCTTCAGTCCGCCCAGATGGGATTAAGTCGCAGTGAGGGTTGGGAAATTTAGGGAAGAAAGTGCTGGCCAAAGACAGACAGACACACAGGCACACAGACAGACAGACAGACAGACACACAAACAGACAGACAGACATACAGACAGACAGACAGACAGACAGACAGACAGACAGACAGACACAACACACAGACAGACAGACAGACAGAAAGACAGACACACAGACAGACAGACAGACAGACAGACAGACAGACAGACAGACAGACAGACAGACAGACAGACAGACAGACAGACAGACAGACAGACAGACAGACAGACAGACAGACACACAGACAGACAGACAGACAGACACACAGACAGACAGACAGACAGACAGACAGACAGACAGACAGACAGACAGACAGACAGACAGACAAACAGACCGACAGACAGACAGACACAAAGACAGACACACAGACAGGCAGACAGACACACAAACAGACAGACAGACAGACAGACAGACAGACAGACAGACACACAGACAGACAGACAGACACACAGACAGGCAGACAGACACACAAACAGACAGACAGACAGACAGACGCAGAAGGACGGCTAGCATTGGAGGCATGACAGAAAAGTGTTTTTTTCAGCTCACGGCAGAATCGCCTAACGCCTAGGGCAGAGAGAATTACTACGCTATCCTCGGCCTGGCTTGCTTTTGAGTTTTAATTCCACATGCACTAATTAACCACTCATAATTTATCCATCTCAGTCTGCCGCAAGCTTTGCAATGCAATTAGACAGAAAATTGAGTCTCAATTGCCTGGAGTTGTGGATGCGGTCTCGCTGCTCTGGAGGGGCCATTTGCGTCCCTAAATCCCACAAACCCCGCAACTCATTTTTACTGCCCAAACCCATGCATCGTCCGTGTGGAATCTTTTGGGATGAGTCTGTCTGATAAAAAGCTTATTTAGGAGTAGTGGAAACACAATTTAAAACTCTAAACTTAATCATTTAATCATTTAATTTATATGGCTTAAAGACACTCCAATGTGTCTGAGTCTAGCAAATAGGCAGCATGAGTCGCTTAAAATTAATATTCATTTTTGTAGAAGGAGGTTTATAGATTGATTTTTATAGAAGGCCTCTCTATGGGGCCCGTGATCCTAATTACCTGGTCATTAATTACTCATCAACTGATAATTACGGACAAACGGATGATTTGGTTGCTAGGCTTTTAATAAATTAAAAATAATTAATTTAGACACTGGGTAAGGACGCCAGCTCCCAAAGTTGGGTATTAAAATGAATTTATCGCGAGCTCTGTTGCATCTCAGTTCCAGTATCTTTCATCATTAGCTGTTAGTTTCTGCTGCAGCCTCCTGGACCTTCAGGACCATGCTGTCCGACACAGGGCCCTCAGATCCTCCAGAGGCTCAGAGCGAAACCGCTAGGCAGCGAGTGACTCAAAACATCGGTCACTACATGTCGGAATTCTGCAGCTACACCAGCGCCCACGGTCTCGGCCGATTCTCGTCGCAGTCCGGCACCTTTGGCCGCGCTGTATGGTTGATCTTCCTGCTGGGCACTTACAGCGGCTTCTCCTTTCATTTGTACAGCCTATTCGACCGGTTCATGGCCTCGCCAGTGCTCACCACAATTAGCGCTTCGCTGCCGTTCGAATTTCCGGATGTTTATATTTGTCCGCGTCGAGCAATCACAATGAGCTCGGCAGTGCCTGAACTGGATAAAGCGGATGTGGCCTATGTGAATACGCGAAACATACAGTTTCCATTCGATGTTGACATGGAGGCCCCGGAGGGCCGTGGTTTAAAGCGTCTCCCGGTAGTTCTTACGCCTGAAATGATGGCACTGTCAAGTCTATTAGTCGAAACGGAGCGATCTTTGATGTATGAATTCAGGAAAATCAACAACCGTAAGCAGCAACGTTTCTGAAGTTAATTTGCTTGAATAGCTTAGTTGATATTTAGGAAATTTCAACTTGATTTCTTAGAGGAGTTTCAGCCCAGTGGTTAAAGAGTCTCACTGATGACCGCAAGCTCCTGGGTTCGATCACCTTTTCGATCTATAACTGTGTGATAAGAGAGCCTAAGTGGTTAGGCTCGATATGCTCTCTCTACATTATTTAATTATAGCTACTGTAATGCGGCGGCCACCAACATCTGTCTATACGCACTTATTTCCAGGAGAGAATTCCGAGTGCAGATTCAGCCTGTCAGGCGAAGAGTACTCTGGCAACGCAAGAACGGTGCCGGTGTTCCAACTGTCTGAGATGGGTATTAGCTCAGAAAAACCACAGTTTACAGACTGGCCCAAGTATCGCAGCTACAGGAATTGTATCGAGTGGAACACAGCAGGCCGCCTACTGAACGCTTCAACGGCGTCAAACTTGTCTGACCGAATTCTGGCGTTGAAGTTTACGGACAGTGAGAATCGGTGCAGGGCTCCGGTCGGCCTGCCACTGTCTGAACTCCGTCCGCACGCCCGTTCTAAGAATCATTTTTGAACCCACTGGCAGACCTTGGTGATGTCTGATCTTTAAGGCACTGATCGATGTGCGATTGAGTAACAAATTTAGAGGCACGACCTTTTACCAGATGTGCTGCCCACGGCATAGCCCCAGCTAGCTGCGCGGCAGTAATGAGGGGCTTGGGGCAGCAACATCTAACCCTGGATTTTTCCAGTGCACAACTTTTACCCAATCCTAGCAAGGTGAAGTCGTGGACTGAAGCAATGCGGGATTGAGGTTGAAGTGCAAAAATTTTCTCCATGGAGTAGGGCCTCGAAACCAGGACCTTCCGTTCATGACTAAGACACCCTAGGGCCTAATCTATAGGCTTAAACTGCTCTGCTCACCTCTGTGCCTCTGCCCTCGATACCGCACAGCAGTAGCTAGTTTAACCTACTAAGCAACGGTAAAACTGATTCAGCTATTTAACTGCCGTAATGCTGTAGAAATTTAATTTACTTTGTGGCTTGGAACTTGAAGTTCCTTCACAGGTTAGGTACGGATGCTTCAACGCAACAATGATGCCATTTTATGACCCAATCTACAAAGACCGATACCGTTGCCCTGTTCAATTCAACTTAAACATGAAATGGAAATTCTGCTCTGAATGCTGCTACAATATGAAATACAATCGCATGGCTCTGAAACCAAATGAATGCTTTTGCTTAAATGAGACGGACATGGATCGCATGATATCGATACCACCTGAGCAATGCGACGGCACTTGTGATAACAATGAGTGCGGTAGCAGCAGCCAAAGTGCCGTGCTAACCGTAGTGAAGATTGGCGAGGAAGGTAATTGTAGTTCTTAACGCGCAGTAACGAGTATCTAGCTCAAAATCGTTGTGTAAAACAAGTTATTTCTTAAATTATTACGTTCCAGGGCCCAGACCGATTAACATTCCGTTCGGCAGTGTAATGACTACGCAAATGCAGGGTCCGTATTGCTTTTACTTTGATGATACCAATCGGTTAAGTGCTTACTACTGCGGCATTCCGTACTGCAGTGAGTTTTTACACTATTACTTTGAACAAAATTTTAAAGCTTAATCTTTACTAGCGGAGAACAACTAAGTATTTCTAAGCGGACATGTAAATTGAATCCTTTGGCGGCTCGCCTATATTAGGCCAGCCAGTTATTGCGAAAAAAGGTGCCAAGAGTCATGGCGGACGATTTATTTGTTTTTATACTTGCAAAGTAGTAGCGAGACCAGATTGGGCGCGTGGGGAGGTGGTGCCCACTTACAGTAAGTGGCGAGGTTAAGCGAGTGGCGGTGCTGAATGCCTGGCAGCAGCTGCCCCAAGAGTTCATCAACCGGCTGGTGATCAGGATGCCACGACGAGTCACGGCACTTTTTACTGCTCGTGGTTCCTACACACGATACTGAGACTAGAATTAAAGACATTGCTTAAATTTTGTGCCCGCGTGACAGCGTGAGTTGGGGGGGGGGGGTTTAGCTGTTGCTGAGTATACTATTTATCAGCACCATGCCCCAAACTGGTCACCCACAGATCCGCAAAAGCCAGTTTGCTGATGCCATGGCCATTTGGAGGGTTGATGACCAGTTTTGCAAACTAGGAAAACTAATCCAACGTTACCTCAATAGTCTCTGGGCCCTGTGTGGTGAGCAGGACATATCAGAAAACACAATCATAAATACATCACCTCCTCATCAACCCCACATCGTTTAAGAGGCTGACAAGAATTATGACTGCGTGACGAGCTCTAAGGAAAAGACTTCAGCGGACGAAACGGAGCTCTCGTACTACACGGGCTATGTGAGTAGCAGCAAAACAGGCGTGACTTGCATGAACTGGACTGCAGCGGAAGCACATTTCTTCGGATCATATTTTTCGAAAAAATCTTTTTGTAAGTTGAATTTAAAGTTAATTCACAGGCGCGCCCTCATTAGCAATATATAGATTTCCTTTATGTAATATTTAGGGAACTTATGATGCATGGAAATTTAGAGTGAAAGTATGGTATTGTCAGGCACCGGGGGGTCAGCGGTCTTGCGCGTCTGCTTTGTGGGTTCTGTTTGGGGTTCAGGTTCGTCCCTGCGTTGTATTGAGTTTTTTTTCGATATAGCTCTTGTACGAGTATCTTGTGTGCATAGCTACATTAACTCGGGGCCCTGCGCACGAAATAGGTCGATCGGCTCTCGGCTATATCGTCAGTCGCACGATATACACCGATGAGGGCAGTCCCCAAGGGACAGAGAGTGTAAATTCTGGAAATGCCGCTGGTACACCCGGCATTTCTAGAATGCGCGATTGGATGCAATATGAGACAGTGTCTCCAATAAAATTACTGTTGCGCACCGTGTATGTAAGTCTATGCCTATGTCTATGCCTGCGTATTTAGTGAGCCTGCTGGCGATTTAGGAGTCATCGAAAGGGAAAGCAATGACTTCTCGCTGTCTGTGGGGCCATGAGATCTATAATGTGATGTAGGCAAATAGGTCGATATCTGGCTTGAAATTTACATTTTCGGCCTGTCTGTGGCAGCTTTCTCCGTAACGATGTAGAGCTCGAACGGCTCAACCGATTTTGATCAAATTTGCACCAAAAGATTGCAAATTCTTCAAGGATGAGACCGTGAAAGTTTGCAAGCTCTGCTTCAAGTGGAAGGGGATTAAATATTCGAAAAACGAGTTTTTCCTATGCTTTCAATGCGAAGCCAACAAAGGTCAAAGTCGGCACTGTCAGAATGATGATTTTATTTTAGATTGCGTCATAGAGTTTTGTGCTCAGTTAAAATTCGTGGGCCAATAATTCTCAAACTCTGCACTGTCTAATTTTTTTATTTGAAAAGGTTGCGTCATAAAGCTAGAGTACACTGCTCCAAGTTTAGCTAAATTTTTGTGCCGGTAAGAAGAGAATATAAATTTTCTCACCTAGCTAGAGTACACTGCCCCAGCCCTAGCTTAATGGTTGTGCACAAGGGCAAGAGAAAAACTGCTCAAGCGATCTGTGTACATTTTATTAGCGATTGATTATTTGTCGCCCAGCTGGAGAGCCAACATTCAATAAATTGGCTTAAAAGTGTGGATGCTTGAGCGAAATATTTTTATTTAAGTAGCCGTGGGCCGTTCTGCAGTGAATTTGCCAATCATGTCTCGAGTCAGTAAGTAAAGAATGTGAGTTTTTGTAGCCCTGTTAGATTGAGAAAAATTTTCAAAGAAGCAAAAGCTGTTTAAGAGGTCTTCGTCGAGCACGATACTGATCGGTAAGTCTGATAGCCTGCCAAATCTTAAATTTTGATTAGCTTGATTTTCTTAAAGCGCATGTGTCTTTGATAAAGCGTTATAATAGCAACTTCCTACCTGCTCGCAAAATTTTTATCTGCTGTAGTGATTTTCCTACAACTTGTACAAGCTCGGGAACAATTTTCTACACTTTTAGGGATTTCCTAGATGCTCAGGGGGATTTGCAAACTGCTTGGGAGATTTTCTAACGACTCTCATAAATTTTCTGACTGTTAGGGTGCTGGGAGACTTTTTAACTGCTTGTGGATTTCTGACTGCCCCAATGGGATTTTCTAAATGTTCTGGGAGACTTTTTTGCTGCTCAAGGAGGTTTTCTTACTGCATCGGGAAGTTTTTCTAACCGCTAGAAGGGGATTTTCTGAATGCTCGGGGAGATTGTCTGTCTGATTGGGGATTTCAAACTTCTCGGGGAAATTTTCTAACTGATATGGGGATGTCTAACTGTTCGGGAAAATTTTCTATCTGATTTGGAGATTTCTAAGTGCTTCCAAGGGAACTTTTTTACTGCTAGGGGATTTCTTGACTGCTCGATTGGTATTTTTTGTCTTCTTATGGGGATTTTCTACATGCTCAGTGAGCTTTTCTGTCTGCTTGGGAGATTTATAACTGTTTGGGGAGATTTTCTATCTGATTGTGGATTTCTAACGGCCCGAAGGGGAATTTCCAACTGCTGGGAGGATTTCTAACTGCTCGAAAGAAATTTATTGTCTGCTTGGGGGTTTCAGACTGCTCGGGGAAATTTACTGTATGCTTGGGGGATTTCTAACTGCCCGAAGGGGACTTTTTAAATGCTCGGGGAGATTTTCTAAACTACTCTAAGGATTTCAGACTGCTCGGGGGAAGTTTCTATTTGATTGGGGAATTTCCGACTTCTCAAAGGGGATTTTCTAACTGCTTCGGGGATTTTAGTCTGCTCGGGGAAATTTTCTGTCTGCTTGCGAGATTTCAGACTGCTCGGGGATATTTTCTGTCAGCATGGGGATTTCTAACTGCCCGAAGGGAGTTTCTAAATGCTCGGGAGATTTTCTGTCTGCTTTGAGGATTTTTTATCTGTTTAGGGAGATTTCTATCTGATTCCGCGGATTTTTTGATTGCTGTGAGGTTTCAAACTGCTCAGGGAGATTTTTTTCTGCTTGGGGATTTTCTTAACTGTTCAGAGAGATTTTCTAACTGCTCGACGAACTTTTCTATCTGATTGCGGGGAATTCTACCTGCTTGGTTGTTTTTAGACTGTTCGAGGGGGATTTTCTAAATGGCCCGGGGGATTTTCTGTCTGCTTTGATGGTTTTTTATCTGTTTAGGGAGATTTCTATCGATCGGGATAGGGAGATTGCGGGGGTTTCTGACTGCTGGGAGGTTTCCAACTGTTGGGGGAGATTTTCTCACTGCTCGAAAGATTTTTTAACTGTTTGGGGAACTTTTCTGTCGGCTTTGTGGATTTGTAACTGCTCGGGGTAATTTTCTATCTAATCAGGGGATTACTAACTGCTCGAAGCTATTTTCTTACTGTCCGGAAGTTTTTTAACTGTTTAAGGAGATATTCTTACTGCTCGGGGAGATTTCTAACTGCTCGGAAAATTTTTTTTATCTGATTAGGAGATTTTTTACTGCTCGAAGGGAACAGCTTGGAGAATTTCTGACTGATCAAAGAGGATTTTCTAAATGCTCGTGGAGGTTTTTCTGTCAGCTTAGTGGATTCCCAACCTTACTCGGAGGAGATTTTTCGGCTTGGAAGATTTTGTACCACCTATTGTTGTGAGTCACCTAGAGATTTTTCTGTTTCCTTAGAGATTTCTTGCTGTTTGGGAAAATTATCTTTGTGACTGGGGATTTTTTACAGCTCGAACGGCACTTTCTAACTGCTTGGGAGATTTTTGACTGCTCAAAAGTGTATTATCACACTGCTTGGGAAGATTTTTCGAATCGCTTGAAGAGATTTTCTGTCTGCTTCGGGGATTTTCTATCGGCTCAGGGAGACTTTGTAACTGCTCGCGTGTGATTTTCTTTATGATTGGTGGATTTCTGAGACTGTCGCAAGGGGAATTTCCTAACTGCTTGGGCAATTTTTTTCTGCTCCATGAATTCTTTTGGTTGACTTGGGGATTGTTTTTATGCTGCAGGGGGGATTTTTTAACTGCTAGGTAGCTAACTGCTCTGGAAGATTTTTTACTGCCCGGAAACTTTTTTGTCTGCTTGGTGGATTTCAAACAGCTCCGGAATATTTTCTACCTGATTTTGGGATTTCTGACTGCCCGAACTGGACTTTTTACTTCTTGGGGGATTTTTGACTGCTCGAAGGGTCTTTCTAAATGCTCGGGGAGATTTTCTGCTTGCTTGGGAAGATTTTTCAACTGCTCGGAGAGGACTTTAACTACTTTGGCGTTTGACGGTTGTTTCCTTTACTGCTAAGGGAAGATTTTTTGATTGTTCTCTAAAATTTTCCTGCTGATCGGAAAGATTATCTAGCTGGTTGGGAGATTTTTCAAGTGCTCGGGGCAATTGGCTAATTGCTCGGGGAGACTTTAAGTAGATTTTCTGAATATACGGAAGGATATTATGCTTTTAGTGAGACTTTAATTTTGCTGCAGAGATTTTCTAACAGTCTAGGGAGATTTCCGTTGAGTACATAAGTGATTTAAAATGCCTGTCTGCGCCCCCCTGGGGGGGGGGGCACCGAAGAGCGCTAGTGTTAAAGCTAAATCTGCCGGAGGGGCTGTATGCACCTTGACGCTTGAAGCGACATTGGGCATGACTGTCCATTGCGCTGACTCCTGAAGCGCGTTCAGTCACACTAAATACCACTAATATTTTATTAGTCACACTAATATTTTAGGTACTGTATGCAGGCAAAGACACAAACACACGGTGCGCAACGGAATTCCAGTATAGCACCCAGTCACGCACTTACATAGGGTGTAGAAGCGTTAGTGTCAGGAATGTACACTCTCTATGCCTTGGGGTTGCCCCCATGGGCGTAAATTGCACAACTGGCCCAAAGCCCAACCAATTCATGCACAAGGCCCCAAATTAATGTGACCCTGCACACGAAACCGCGCTAGCGAAAATAAACGACCTACAACGCGGGGTCGAACCTGGACCAGTAGCACTAGACCGTGGGCAGACGCGCTAGACCGCCGAGCCACTCGCCCCCTGCAATTACTTGTGTGGTGTTCTGTTATTGGCCTTTGCGGGTGGGGCGCGGCCAATTAACAGCCAGTCCAGCGTGGCTGGATTTTTTTTATGCAAGTACAATTCGTCACAACAATGCCGCAGTGGAAATAATGCACTTATAATCTTTACTAAGGATATAAGTCATTTTAAATGCATTTCATACACTTTAGTTCACTAAGATTTCATTATTTTCGCATTACCGGTCTCTAGGGCAAGCGCGGAAACCATATGAAACGCCGGATTCTATAACAGTGACCAATCACAACTACTGCCGTGCTATTCTCATCATAACTGAGAATCTGACCAATCATACCTTCAAGTGAGTACTTCACTACTGTGATACACGCAGGTATTACCTGTACGTAAAGAGTGGTACATGTTGACAATTTCATTTTTATGACGCAAAAAAGTGACGAAAAATAATTTCAGGCGAAGCATTGAAAATAAAGAAAAACCGCATTGCATAATACCAGACATAAATAAATTCATTTGGTTGACTCTGGAATGCAATATTCCAGTTTGCTGTAAGTTTCTCGATTTTATCTCTTTGCAATATTGTCTGCTGCTGGAATCGCTCCAAATAATTTTTTCCCTCAGACACCAAGAGTGCCGCTCTGAGCAGTGTAGTGCGCCAATCCATTGGCATTGACCTGATGGAGCGACAATTTGGCGGCAGTTTAGACGTGAGCCTGGCGGGCTGTAACTTCGGTGGGCAGAGTTGTACGAAGCATGACTTTTTGAATGTGGTGCACCCTCAATTGGGCCAGTGTCATCGCTTCATGCAGCATCGATTTGTCAAAGACATGAATAATATACAGCTGGCTAACTCGGAGCTGTCAATCACGTTCTTCACTGATGACACAGACTCTTTTGGACGCAGCTTTGACAAATTAGCAAGATAGAAATGGGAGTCCGCCCATTAAAGCAACTAACCAATGGTTCAGCTTATGCCTTCAAGGTGATTTTTCCCGTGAAAACTTTAGTTAGTATACATGCACAAAACTTAAATGACTAAAATTTTAAGAGCATGCCAAAAAATACTAATAAAATATCTTTCATTTTAGACGCTCATTGTCCCGCCAGGCCAGTTTCCCGATCACTCGCAGGCCCTAGAAGTTGACCCCGGTCAGCACATGGTTAGCCGCCTGCGATTCGACGGCGCAACCAAATTGACGCGTCCCGACCGGCCGTGCACGCAGACAGAAGCTCCCGTTGTCTATCGGATGCCGAACTGGCTGTCCGGTCAAGAAGATGCGGATGTGAGCCAGTAAGAGCATCCTTTTTCTGTGATTTTTCGCGATCTACGACAATTAGTTATGACTAATGGAAGATGTCGTATTGTGCTACATTAATAAAAAATGATGATAATAAACTAAAAGCCATAGGGAGCCTAACTATGTACAGCGTAATGGTCCCCAGTCAAGCGACTGCTAATTCTGCGATTTCAGACTTAGACGTTCAGCTACAAACCTTCTTACATCAACGGATGACTGGAGCAAAAAAATTAAAGATTTTTCAATGGCTCTCAGGGATCAAAGTAACAGGAGGTAAGCACGGGGTAACTAATCGCTAATATTTGCTGGTCATTTGCTAATACGATTAGCACTGAACCATACCGCCTCCGTTCTCCAGAGGTACAATAGAGCCAAACTTGGAGTTCAAAGTCTCGGGCTTCGATGACTGCGTCTACGCATATCAGCTGAGGAAGTTTGTTGAAAAGTGCAAATGCCTGCCGGAGGGAATACCGATCTCCGTGCCGTACTTTGACAATTACACCTACTGCTTCAATAATAGCAATCCCGCTTTTCTAATGAACGCTGACCAGTGCTACAGAAATCAAATGGATCGCATGTTTCTTTATGAGAAAGAGGCCGTCAGTGTTTGCAAATCTCGGTGCAGGACTTACAGCTACGCTTCCAAACAGACAATGCATCCCTGGCCGGTTCTCAGTCGCGCAGGGACTTTAGAATTCCTAAGCAATCTAATTAGCCAGTACAGCTTTGGTTCCGAAAAACCATTACCGCGCGGAGTTGCCAGCCTAAAGCACCTCTACGAGTTTGCCACTGAGTTTTTAAATGTAAGCATTGATAACTAGGGGTTGTAGCCTAGTGGTTAGAGCGTCGGACTCACGACTTGAAGGTCGGGGGTTCGATTCCCGACTCCACTGGTACAATTTGTGTCCTTTAGCAAGACACTTAACTCTGCATTGCTTCAGTTCACCCTGCTGTTAAATGGGTACCAGCATCAGCTGGGGTAATTGAAGGTGGGTGTGGCGTCCCCCCAGTCCATGGACTGAACAGCTGTACGCAGTCTTCAGAAGCGCCGCGCAATGGCTGCGGCTGTGCTGTTGGCTGCACATCTGGCCCGATTGGGACAGGTGTAATCAATTAATTATTCAATTGATAACAAGACTGCAACAGAACGATTAAATTTCGACTATCGACTGCAGGCATTAAAAAATCGGTTGGCCAAACTGTCTCTTAAAGCTTCGTCGGCTTTTGGCCAGGACATTGTCGAGGAAGAGGCCTATCCCGTCAAGAATTTAGCGGCAGACATTGGTGGTAATAAGCTAACGCACACTTTTTTGTGCTTTTGAGGGTTTTTAATGCATTCGATGTGGTTGCAATGGATATTAGGTAATGTGATCGTATTTATCCATTAAAAGCAACTCATCTAGCTGTATCTCACTTTACAGTATACAAGGGTCAAAGATTTACACAATAACTGGAAGGTCTGGGTTCGAGGCCCTACTTTTGGAGACAATATGTTCCAAACTAGGCTTTAAGTGTAGGGAAACCTGCTCTTAAACGATTTTTTATACGATATGCTTTTTAAACAGCTTTCTAAGATTGAAAAGGATCTTCCCTTTAGTTACACTGCTCGTCGCACGTACGGTTTAACTAACTAACTTTTTATTTTAAATAATTCTCACCAGGCGCTCTCGGTCTCTGGAGCGGTATTTCAGTGCTGACCGCATGCGAGCTGATCGAGCTACTGGTTTACATCGGTACGGCTGTTTTCCTCCGATTTCAAAATTACCGAAAGGACCGTCAACAAGTTGACACCGAGGGCAACCAAGGCAAGACTGAGAAGCCTTCTGAGGATGCCAGCTTTCAGGGCGAGCCGCTAGAAAAGCCGCTAGAAACTGCAGTTTCATGTGAGACCATGGAAGAAACGCCTATTTAAATACGTTTGTTTTAGCTAAAGAGATAAAAATCATCTGCAAAGTAAGCCAGCTGGTAAAAATGGAGACGGCATGAAAACCAAAATTATTGAAAACATTTTTTAAGGAAAAGTTTGCGCTTTTGGACCATACGAATATACGACCACAAGGGTATAATAATAAGATACCTAGTTTACATTCATTGATAGATGGAAATGCTATAAACAATCTTTCTGAATACCGAAAGGCTTTGGGCTCAATTCTGAATTAATCAATTGGGTTTACAACCTTCAAGGAAAGTTAATTGATTTTGCACCAGGGTTCAGTCCACTTAGCTAAACTTTGGTAAATCATTTTCTTTGGATATCTTAGGTTTGTGACATTAAGAGGACAGAAAATCAAGTATCATTACTTGTTGTCAAAATATTGGTTGTATTAAAAGTGCATGATGTATTGAGCAAATATTTTTTTATTACTGTTTTCTGAAATTGCTATAAATTTAAAAGCTATATTTAATATTATAATGATCAAATATTTTCCTTTGAATTACTATTAAAATGTACCAGTCCTCAGTCGCAAAATATACCGCGGCTTGCCAATAATTAAAAGCCGAAATTCGTTTTTTAAATACAAGTGCAAAAATACTTCTTATGTTTACCAGAAAGCTATATCGTTAAAATGTTAACTTGGTCCTGTAAAAAACTATTACGATCATTAATTTATGCTTTTTAAAAAACAAAATGTCTACACTCCATGGCCATGTATGGATTGTTAAGATTATAAAGGCAATTCAAAAAAAACTAGCTGATGCACGATTCTGCTTTATGTTCCTCAAATATAAACAATATGACTTCTCAATAAAGTACCACCACTGTGTATCATGTATACCGCCATCGAGTGCTTAATTGACTTGTTATTTTTACAGCTTTTTTAATCTTTAACCCACTCGAAAATAACGTTGTACATAAAAAAGTATTTAGTTTTTCGATTTTTTTGTTCACAACAAATTATTACAAATACTTTTGAAGGAAATAATAATTTTTTCTTACGTTTTTCTGATTGCAATAATCTATTTGCAATATATATTTTCTCCATAAAGACAATATAGTTAGCTCGTATTTGTAAAATGTCATTAACGGCAGTAGAACGAACAATTAATATTTTTTCATGGTAAAAATACTAATGTACTAATGTAAATACAAATATTCATTTCAGAGTTCAGACTGTAATAAAATTTAGTTAAATACTATTAAACAAAAACTGTTTTTAGCGCAGCATTGTTTTTTTTCAAGTTCTCAAAGCTATCTTTAGTTTTCGATAAATTTTATCTAGAATTACAGAACGCTTAAGTACATTACACTGATTTCAATGTGATGTAAATCAGATGTAAGTCTGTGTACTATATGCAATGGGG
The DNA here is from genome assembly GCA_950096795.1 of Macrostomum cliftonense. NCBI lineage: Eukaryota > Metazoa > Platyhelminthes > Macrostomidae > Macrostomum > Macrostomum cliftonense. The sequence goes on along the minus strand of CATNEM010000212.1, from coordinate 428,160 downwards.
TTCCGTGCGTCAAGTGCAGGTTTGAAAGCCAATTAAAAGCCGAAGCAGTGGGTAATTAACACAAGCGATTAAAAATACACAACATTAAAGAGTGCAAACAATCAATACGAGCGTAGAATTATCAAAAAATTGAAATGAGCTTAACTGGTGGAGAAATAATAAGGGGAACATATGCGGAAGCTATTTTACGGCTTAGAAATACACAAGAATGAGTTTAAGTAAACAACAATGTACTTGACCCAAGGATCGTAAGACACAATCGAAAAAACTTAAGCGACGGATTTTTTTCGTCTGGACAACTTGCAATTATAAGTACATGAATTTCGATGCACTTTAAGCGCCCATCTCGTCTCTTTTCAGTTTCCTGCCTCGAATGCTCTTCTTACAACCTTCATATCTTATTCTTCCCCATGAAACGCTCAATGTGACCCGTTCAGCGCCACAGCTACCTCGGCTCTGTGCTGCCGGTGCCCGGACCTGGAGGCGGCCGACCCGGCCCGCTCCTGCCAGCCCTCGCTGCCGCGCTGGTCCGAGGACAGGCCGTCATGTAGTTTGGATCGCTCGGCGTTTAGAATGGAGATCAGAGAGCGGACTTGAGGAGACGAGTTTCGCTTTTTTCCGTCCAGAAAGTAAGTTGTGAAAGTCTTCTTGTTCTGGACAACAGCAACATGGGAGACTGTGAGACAGACTTACGGATTCATCAAAACCGACAGACAGACAGATTAATGGCTGTGACTTACAGGTAGGACAATCTCGCTACCATTGCTAATCTCGTAGGCGTTGTATCGATCCAGTTTAGCTTTCGTTGTATCGCTGATGTGAATTCTCTGGGGCTATTAATAAATAATTTTAATGTGTTTAAGTGCATGGAAGAGCATAAACTGGTGGCTGCAGAACAAAATAAAAAGCTGTTGAGTGATCTACCTGCCCACTTGACTCCATCTTGTTGGCCGTGTTGACAGTTTCGCCGAACAGGCAGTAGCGAGGCATTTTCACGCCGACAACCCCGGCAACGACCAATCCAGTGTGCAGTCCTAAAATGGGCCGTTTTCTTGAAAAATGTTTTCATAGATCTACAAATAATAATTTTCTCCTTATCGATAACTATATCGGTGCCACTTACCGATACGCATCATCAGGTGCGGATTAATACCGGACGGATCTTTACAGTTGGCGATGGCTTTCACCATGTCCAAGGCCATCTCAGACATCAGGGCTGCGTGGTGCTCGGTTTTCACCGGGGCACCAGAGACTATCATGTAGGCGTCTCCCACCGTTTCTACCTGGATTTTGAAATGATTTTTTGTTTTTTTACGCCATACGAGAATCGATTCATTGTAAAGATTTTTTGACTATATCATGCCGCTAATTTTGTCGTGCTTTCTGTCTCCTGATCGTTTAATTTAGTACGTTACTTTTTACCATACCTTGTAGACGCAGTTCTGCTCAGTCAGCTTGTCAAACACGCTGTACATGTTGTTGAGCATATTAACCACGTCAAGCGGAGTGATGGCTCCGCAAATGTTCGTAAAGCCGCAGATGTCGCTAAAAAGTATCGTCACCTCGTCGAAGGTCTCGCAGGTGCTAACAGCTGAGTCACCCCTACGAAGACGATCCGCCACTGTCTTCGGTATCATCTGGTAGAGCAACTCGTCTGTTTTCTTTTTCTCCTCGTCGAGGCGCTTCATGCTGTCGGCTAGTTTAGCACTTTTCTCTTGCTCCTGAGAGTTATCGATGAGGATTGGTTAATGACAATGACAATGACAATGATATCAATGACAATCGGGAAGGACGGGATACGAATGAATGGGAGATGTTAAAAATGCAAAAGGATGTCCAATAAAAAAACAGAAAAAATTGAAAGAAGATAAAATACCAGATTGAAAGAAGATAATAGGAGTATGGATTGGAAAATTTTATTTTCGATGTAAATGAGAAGAACAACCTTTGAGAATTTGGATTCGTCCCTCACCTGCTCAAGAGCGAGCTTCAGCTCGGCAGACTGCTGCTCACCAGCCAGGATAAGATCCCGGCTCGAATCGTGCATTGACAGGTCGTTGATGTACAGGCCAACTGAGTACATGCTCTCTACATCTCGAAGTCTGCGTGAATTTGATTTAAATCGTATTTACGTTAACTTTCAAGCAATGTACGAGCTATTTTCATTGAAAATACACAGAATACTACTTACACTGGTGTACCGAGAAAAACGATCGCATCCCAAGCAGGCATGTACTTCATTTGACCCTTGAGTCTAAGTCCGTTTTCCGCGCTACTTGACGCCTTCTTGCGTCCTGAGTAGGGACGAGAAAAAATAAAAAATTGAACCTAACTGATTTACTATCAGCCGCATCTTGAGGATACAAAGACCTCGAACACAAAGATTTTTAACCCTCTTAGTCAGCTACCATGAATACCAGTGATATCGTTGGGCGCGCCCTATCGTGGTGAAATCTTGGGCTGCACATAGCTCATAAATACTCGTACGTAAATAGCGGGTGGGGGCTCACAGAAAGTCTACAGCTGCAACTGCAACACTTGTCGCTAAAAAGGATCCACGATCGAGACCTGAGCCACCTAATTTTCCATGTAAAGTAGTGAGCGGTGAGGCTGGGTCTACTTGACGATGGAGTCAACTGCTGCGAATCGTCAAATCCTGACTATAGATTTCGGTTTAATTGGATTGCCCCAACAATGCTTGATACTTCTACAAATATGCCCATCAAGAGCCGAAATGAAGCGCTACTCGTACATGGCATACTGTCAAAATACTTGGAACCATCGCTTATCTAAGATGGACGAACCTCAATGCTATATTGACGTTCAAGTATACGGAATTGACAGTAACAGAACTTAACCACACGATAGTTAGCTCGTACTTTGCGAAAACTCTAGAAGCATTATTGCTTCCGTTTGAGCTTTAAGACCACCAGTATTGTTGTTGTAGGCAGACTGCCTAAAGTAGATTACGAAAGGCTAAGTCGGGAGAAAAATTCATTTGAATAGTCTCTGAGCTTTGCTCAGATGAGCACCTGACATCTGGCCGTGGATGAAGCTCATATATCACGATTGGAAGCGACTCTCTACCAAGTCTCCAAGTACGCTAAATGCTAAATAATTATGGATTGATCGATTAATTTACGTGAAACTTACTCTCCTTGGACACCTGTCCGTCCTGAGTTTTGTTTTGCATTGAGACCAGCTCGAATACATTGTTAGTGTGTATGATCACCGCGTCCCAGGAGAACTCAATCATAGGCCTTATTAGCAGGAAGTTCTCATTGACCAGCGTGTCAACCAGGTTAGGCAGAGTGTTAAACAGGCCCCGTCCAATGTTTAGAATGCGCATGCCTCGATTAAACACGATGTTAAATGGAAATACCTCGAAGAATACCTCCGAAGGTACCTGCAAAGTGTCGTCTTCGTCCGCCTTGAACCTGTTGTTGGTAGAGTTTGTTGGAAGTTTTTTATATAATCGATAGCAAAACCGATCTCACATCTACTTTAATTTTTTGCCTGCATTTAACCTTAGCCCAATTATAGCCCGAGAGCTAGCATCATACCCTGATTCTCAACCGTAGTCTCACACTGTGTCTCAACTAGACCCTTCGTTGTAATTAGCTAATACAAACCTGAAATTGTTAAAGTGCAGACGGAAGATGCAATTGACCACGCCCGATGACTCCGACGTCTTGCTCACAATTTCAATGCGCATACTAGTCTGATAGAACAAGCGCGCTATCTCCGTAATCTGGCCACGCACATAGTGATGAAAGCCGCGACGCTTGGAGCGATACTGCAGAGTGATGCCAGTTTTTGATTCGTTGACGCAGAAAAATGATGGCGGCCGCATTTTTAGATAGGTGAATCTCAGGTACTCGTGCAGGTTGTCTAGCCCGTTGAGAAAGTCGCGCAGGTCACGTCCGAGCACGCGCAGAATTGAGTCGTAGCCGAAGTTGGATAGGAAGGTGATAAAGAATACTCCGTTCTCAAACATAATGTCGTCGCTTGACATTCGCAACACCTGCGCAATTCGCAACATTAATGTAGTTGTATCATTGGATTTTATGATAGACTGGAAGTTCTATTGGAAAACTTCGAACTCCTCATCGGACACACAAAATGTACACAAACATACGCTCACGCACGGGTGCAAATCTACGAGTACATGTACCCTGGCAATGTACTCTTTGCATACCGTGGGGTCGCCCTCATGCCTGTACATCTAACACTCCCCTGTACTACACGAGAAACCCCTAGGTAATTTGGTCACGGTTATTCATTGATCTGCCTCACAACTATTGCCATAATTTGCCCGCCTAGGGCGCTATTCTTTTATAGATTTTACCGCCAATAGCAACTTTTAACAGTGTGCACTTAATTTTAAAGTTTACGGTATTCCAACCATAAGAAGTAGTAGCCTGTCCGATTCATAACCGGAAATTTATAGGTTCGCGCCGTAGTTCAAGGAGTCAGCTGTTAGCTCCAGCTGTATATACCAACACCTGTGCATCCGGTCGAAAGGCCGGGTGCATTAAAAAATCTGGATCAAGGGTGAAAAAACCAGGCAAACGCCAAACTTACGTAAAATCAAGCGACAGAAATAAAACAAAGACCTACCTCGCTAGCCGCATCGACAATCAATGGTATGAGACCGTCGCTGTACACCTCTCGCGTACGAAAATTTCTGGTGTCAGTCTTGGCTTTAGCCAATATCTGGTCCCAGACTTGTTCAGAAAATTTGCTAGTGATGAATGCGTGAATGCCTTCTAGAAGCAAGCCGTACATAGTTGACGTTGTTTTGCTATGGTGTGAAATCTAGTTGACGAGATCGAGATACTGGGTTACAGAACAGCGAAAACCCAGCAAACAAGAATGCTTAAATACCTAGTTTGTTTGGGAAGAGGGTGATGTCTTTCCTAATTTCGCGCGGACACGAAATTTTCTTCGGCAATTTCCCCTTCTCCTGTTTGCATCGTTGCTGCCTCTTCGTTTTCAAGGCGGACGTTAATTTGCCGAGCGAGGTCCGTAGCCATAGTCAGCCCTTGGTTCCCAATTTCCCCAAGGCAACCGGCGCACTTCCTTCTCCTCAGTATGACAGGTATGACAGGTAGAAAGGCTGCCGACTCCTCATTAAGCATGCGAATAGATCAGAAGTGAAAAAGCAGCTCGAGAAATGATCCGCTAGATGAGACCGCAGATGGCACTGCTACATGGAAATCGAAGGCACAGGTTTCTGGAGTGGAAACTAGTGTCACAAAAACCAACACAACTTCCTCCTAAGTTTTTACGAAAGTTTTAGAAATCCATGATCTGGGATGGAATTTATGTAATACCTATTATCCGGCACTATCGATCTGGGTTTTTTCTACTCAACCGTCACGCACTCGTCTGTTCGAAAATTATGAAATCTAATTAGTTGGCAAACAATTATTGCGTCAACCAGATTTTGAAATTTTTTCTTGCGAAGAAAACGGTGGATTTTAACGCGTTTTACACAGTTGTATAGATTTTATTACTTACTAAACTTTATTAACGAAATTTGATTGTTGAGAAAAAAGGATTTAACATTCGGGCGACTCAAGAAGTGGCTTAGTTATTTTAGAAACCGAGTTAGAACACAAGCAGAGTTATAATTCAATACAAAGGTAACCATACGATATGAATACGAAAATTGCAAAGCAAATATTTGAAATAAAAATACGTTGAGAACTAAGAGAAGTTAATCTTTTGTTCTTTCCGCCTCTAAGTTTCTTTAAATTAAATGTATAGATTTCGGGCACATAAAACTTTGACTGCAGACACAATTTAGTACATGTAATTTAGTCTCAAGATGTTGACGGACAAGTAAAACTGAGGGAAAGACTCGAAGGGTTGAGCTTGTCAGCATGAACAAGCGAGGGAGAGAAAAAGAGACTTTTGGTATGAGAATGTGTACATCCATAAGCGGGGGAGAGAAGACAAGGCCTGCAGGGACGAGATTGTGTACATTTGCAAGCGAGGGAGAGAAGATAAGACTTGTGGTATGAGAATGTGTACATCCATGAGCGGGGGAGAGAAGACAAAGCCCGCAGGGACGAGATTGTGTACATTTGCAAGCGAAGGGAGAGAAAAACGAGGCTTGTGGTAAGGTATTGCGCACATGTGTGGGAAAAGAGCATACTAGGCTCATGGAGACGCGTTTTGTACGCGTACACGATACGTCTCTCTCAGGTTGTGGATTCATTTTTGACTGGCAGTGATGCATGCTAATCAAATCTATCTTTTACAGCTTCGTTTCAAAACAGCGTCCTAACCTGAGCTATGTTTGGGCAACTGATAGTCGATGGCGTTACAGAAAGCAGTTAGCTGATCGAATTTATTTATTAGGAATCGAACCTTCAGCGACGGAACATTGTTAGGCCCGATACTGCGTTCTAAGAAGATCATATCGATGCCAATTGACGCCAGAAGGTGACGCAAACGGGGATGCACGGGTCGGCCAGAGACCGGGTCCTGCTCAAACAGGCTCTCTCGCTGAGGCGTCACCAGTTGGAAGCGAACATTTTGAGCCAACTTGTATGGCCGGCTGCTCTTAGAGACAACTGGCTGTTGCTGCTTTTGATGCCGCTTGTCGCTTTCATTAGAGCCGGCCGCTTTGATCTCAACTGGAGAGGTTTTAGGGGAATTCACAGTTGAATTAAAGTTAAAAGATTTTTTTAAATTTTTACCTGTCCAGCGAGCTTACCTGCACTTTGGTAACTATGTTGATGCCGCCTTGTACCTGGTTCCCCTGATGCTTCCGTCTTCGCAACCGCCACCTCCGCTGCCGCATCAGGAGCCACTGCAGCAGCTTCGGCAGCAGCCTTTCGAGGAGAGGCTGTCGAAATTGACGATTTGACATCGGCCGGACTCATCAACTCGGGCATTGCGCGGCTCATGTCGCCGACAGCGTCCATGACGGCGCGCCAGCTAGCGCCACTGACAGCCACAGGCCGGCGCCGACTGTCTGTCAAGTCGCCGATGCTGATGCTGACGCCGCGGTGAGTGGCGATCCGCACCAGCATTGGGTCGTCCGATTTCAGCGAGCGCAGCAGAGTCAGCTGACGCCGGCGCCGCTGTCGTGGACTGTTCGGGCACGCGGACGAGTCTGACGTCGACGAGTCAGTTGAGGATGAAGAAGACGAGGAGACCCTAGTTGGAGACAATTTCGACGCCGAGGATGGAGAATGACGTCGGTAGAGTTGAAAGCGACACGTGACTTCGTTGGATTCGTGCTTGTCCAGCGGCAGTTGCTGATGCGGCTGACTGCCGTGCGCTTTGTTGTCGCCGCAGCCTCCCAGGTAGCCGTGATGCTGGTGCTGCTGGTACTTGTGCTCCTCCCTGACTATCTTCAACTTGTTGCTATTCAAAGAGGCTAACGAGATTGAAGAGCTGTCAGATTCTGACTGCTTCAAGTCAGTCTCAGATTCGCTTGGTGCCGTCAGTTTTGAGCCTGTCAGTTTCAATTTGTGAAAAATTGGTGGTTTCAAAGCAACTGGAGCAGTGAAAGGCGCATCATACTCTCCCCACTATGTAGCTATGTTGAATTGGCATTAACTCACTTTCGCTCTCTGAGGTGTCCGAACTATTGGCGCTGGTTTTGCAATTGAAATAACTAACCGCAGCTAGTTGAGCATGTTGATGAGCGTGGGGTTGCTGATGACGATGAGATTGCTGCTGGTGATGAGAATCCAGCTGATGATGAGCACGCTGGTTAGGCAGCATCTGTAAAATCTCGCAAAAGTCTAAAGGCATAGCGCGCCTCTCTGAGTCGCCAATTTCTTGTAGCCAGTGTTTGATTCTGTCGAACTCATTTGGATCCGATTCGGTACGACGTTTGTTGTTAATCGGCAGGATTGGCTGTCGAGGCATTATAAGTCTATTGAGATAGTATTGTGTGCGATTGACTAGTGCCTTTGTAATAGTTTGATGTTTTACATGCGCTATATTTAATATTGACCCGTTTTAAGCATGGATATTTTTAAGGCTAACTAATTTAATAAATAGTCTATGACAATTTTAGTTTAAAATTAGCATTTATCTGTTAAGATAATTTTATCGGATTCGAGGGTGATGGAAACTATTGCTTAGAGAATATTGGTAACTTTGCAGAGTTTATTGAGATTTTGGTTCAAACAAAGATGTTTATCACATCAGTGTGTCACATCAGTGTGTCACATCAGTATGTCACATCAGTGTGTCACATCAATGTGTCACTTCAGTGTATCACTTCAGTCACATCAGAGTGTCACATCAGTGTGTCACATCAGTGTGTCACATCAATGTGTCACTTCAGTGTATCACTTCAGTCACATCAGAGTGTCAGATCAGTGTGTCACATCAATGTGTCACACCAGTGTGTCACATCAGTGTGTCACACCAGAGTGTCACACCAGAGTGTCACATCAGAGTGTCACATCAGAGTGTCACACCAGAGTGTCACATCAGTGTGTCACATCAGATTGTCACATCAGAGTGTCACTTCAGTGTGTCACATCAGTGTGTCACATCAGTGTGTCACATCAGTGTCACATCAGTGTGTCACATCACAGTGTCACACCAGTGTGTCACATCAGTGTGTCACACCAGAGTGTCACACCAGAGTGTCACATCAGAGTGTCACATCAGAGTGTCACACCAGAGTGTCACATCAGTGTGTCACATCAGATTGTCACATCAGATTGTCACATCAGAGTGTCACTTCAGTGTGTCACATCAGTGTGTCACATCAGTGTGTCACATCAGTGTCACATCAGTGTGTCACATCACAGTGTCACAGCAGTGCGTCATATCAGTGTGTAACATCAGTGTCAGATCAGTGTTTCACATCAAAGTGTCACATCAGAGTCTCACATCAGAGTGTCACAGCAGTGTGTCACATCAGAGTGTCACATCAGTGTGTCACATCAGTGTGTCACATCAGTGTGTCACATCAGAGTGTCACATCAGTGTGTCACATCAGTGTGTCACATCAGAGTGTCACATCAGTGTGTCACATCAGTGTGTCACATCAGATTGTCACATCAGAGTGTCACATCAGTGTGTCACATCAGTGTGTCACATCAGTGTGTCACATCAGAGTGTCACATCAGTGTGTCACATCAGTGTCACATCAGTGTGTCACATCACAGTGTCACATCAGTGTGTCACATCAGTGTGTCACATCAGAGTGTCACATCAGTGTGTCAGAAAGGTCAGTGAGATAATATGGTAATCAGAGCAGTCTCAACGCGACTGTTTCCATTCAAGTCAGTCGCTATTAGGCGGAGCGCAGCTTGTGCACCAGCAATCCAATGATGCCGGCTGTGGCGCCAATTCCAACTAGCATTAGCAATCGCTCAATAGCTCGCGTAGCAACAACCCAATCGGATCTCATCGAAGCCTTTTCATCGGGCCAAGACTGTCCCGGATCCACCTTGTTCACGCGGACCAGACGGCCTAAACAGCGAACCAGCACCGTTCGAGTGCAGTCGGACATCCGGCTGCCCTCGGGAGCGAAGCGAAACCGCATGGTCAGGCACGTCAGCAGCAGGGAGGCGCTTGACAAGCTCATGGCAGCCGTGATGAACATGGCAATGGTTGGCAGGCTCGCGGTCTTTGGCAGAATGCCGTCCAATAGTAGGAGAAACACGGTGTAACTAAGCATGATGGTGACGCCGTAACCCAGCCTCTCTCCAGACTCCACGGGTACAAAGTAGCCCAGCAACTGCAGCAGCGTGAGCAGCAGCAGCGGACTAATGATGTTAATGACGTAATAAGTAGAAACACGCTGTATCTCTAGCCGCACTCGGTACAGTGGCAAAGCCATGCTGACGTTTCGATAAATTTGAAACGATTTTGTTTCAACTTCAGCAGTCGCTCCCAGTAGGTTCCATTCGCTGCTATTCTTGTATATTGCCAGAATGTTATAGCTTTGTTGGGCAATCGCAGGCCGCATATATTGGAAATAATCCATATCGTTAAAGAATAGTTCCAAATCGCATGAGTGCCCGTCAAACGGGAAATCCACCATCGTGAAGTGGCAATAGAACTCGAACTCTCTTCGCCAGAAAGTTTTCACTCGAGTCAGCTTGCTATTGATGGAGCTAAGACTGACTGGTCCATGCGGCACCAACGTTTGATCACCGCCGTTGCCATTGTAAACGATGATGAATGGATGCCAGACAAGAGAGCTGTCCCATCTGGTAGAGTTGGTTCCGCCAAAATCGGCCGGATTCCACACCAGCCGCTCCTCCTCCCAGCTAGCTTCAATGTACGCCGATATTTTCACGCTTTGCTTGGCAGTGTCCACGGCGACAATGTGGCTTACCAAAGAGTTCAACCATATTTGTAAAATATTTGTCTTGTTTATTCTAGGAAACAGTGTGGGACCAAAGTCGCTAATGTTCCTCAGGTGTAGCAGCAGGTTCCTCTCGAAGTCTGTCAAAGCTGCCACTGCAACGGCCATTGTCAAAAGACAAAGAATTATGTCAGCCCTTTTAGTCAGCATTGTATACCAGAATCGTCTTGCCGCTTCAGGCGGACATGACCTGCGTGAGTGCGATAAAATATCCGTCTGAAGTTGCAACCACCTCCTCCAACGTCAATAGAAAGTCTTAGACGTAGCCAAAAGGTTTAAGTTAGCATGTTTAACTTCAATTAGGGCGAAAAATCGCTGTTTGCATTGTCCAAGCGCTCGCTAGCAAGGCCCCGATTTGGTTGATGCTTAAAGCTAGTCAAAAAATGATTCTCAGAATAAATGGCGCCACCATTACCGAGTAAACATCGATCTTCGCTTTGTTTAACTTCGCAGTAATTGGTCAGGTTAGCTAGCAATCAATAAATCGTATCATTGGCTGTTCAAACATAGGCTGGTATAGATTTTTAGAGTCAATCCAAGTTGCCACCAGAGCTATCGATGCTAGCTATAGATCCATAGAGCTAGACCATTCTTAGTTAAATTAGTAGTAGAATGCAAGACGGGGCTTCTAGGACAGAACTTTTCACGTCCATCATAATCTACATTCTTTAAATTTATTATGCCCGCACAGTTAGAAAAAATAGGGGGATCGACTTCATGGAAAAACATCCATCATAATCTAGATTCTTTTAACTTATTATACCTACATAAATAATGAAAATTAGGGGTTGACTTTCACGGATAACCATTCAACGTAATCTAGATTCTTTAAATTTAGTTAATCCCAAAGAAATCGAAAAAAATCACCTTAAAAATCTTTGAAAAAAAATCATAATCCATAATCCATTACTTTTTACATCCTAGCGAGTTCAATGCACCTCCCGCTTTCATCCGGAGACACTGAACCTAAGCCTCATTCTAGCAACTTAAAGACATTCAAGCAACAACTCAGGGTACTCACCCCGAAAAAAAAATTTTACATTCTCAATAAAAATGCTTCCAATCGTCTCTCCAAGTTCTTACTACAAATCGCATGAACCCAATTACAAATCTAAGTACCAATGCAAGAAGGAATGTACAGATTATATGAAAAAATTCTGGCCTAACATTGAACCAACCATCCTGAATCTTAATCAAGCGGTTAAGATTCACTGGCATTATTTACATGGGGTAGCTATTAAAGATTATGACAGCTACTATAACTTTGCAGAAATTATTAAGCAACTATAATGCATAGCTGCTACTCTACTGCTATTATTAGCAACTGTAAGTCATGGAAAAATTGGCCAAAAACGGAGGCCGAGGCCAACTTTTTGAAAAATAAATTCGCAAATCTGGCCTCGGTTCTGGCCTCGTTTTGTGGCCGCGTACATTCTCTCCACGCGCGCCGCTAAAAATAACTTCTATACTGGGCGAATTTCTCTACCCCTTTTTTAGCAGTCTTCCCAATTCCTTACTTAGAGAAACGACCAAAGGGAAGAAAAGGGCGAGCAATGTGAGCCGAGATTGCTGACTCAGGCTTTAGGGGAAGAGCAGTGAGCTTCTCTCCCTGTCTATCCGAATAGCTACTTTTCTTTCCCACAAGCTCGGGCGTATAGTCTACGTAGTCCACACATCTTTCACACACAGTGTACACTGAGTTTCCATGGTGTATTTCCACGGTGTATTTATTGATCCTCCCTTCCGTCACATACCAAAGAACAGCTAGCTTCGCTCGTATTCAGCAAAGTTTAAACTCAACTTTATCAAAACACTTGACAATGGCAGCGCGTACTGGAATCTCGGATGAGCTCGCAGATCTTTCGGCAACTTCAACTCTAACTATTTCGTCACAAGAAGAGCTAGAGCTTTTCGACGAGACGCAACAGACGCAAAAGACGCAACAAAAGGAAACACTAGATGAGGCACTAAAGCTTTTTAACGACATGTTCAACGATCTACCAACCAAGAAAAAAGAGCAATGGAAGGAGAAAAAAGACAATATCGTTTTAAAACTCAAAGCGGCTTTTGAGGACGAGACTGAGGATGATGAGGAGGAAGATTTAACGGAGGAAGAGAAGCAGAAAATCAAAGCTGAAAAGAAAAAAGAGCTGGTAAATCAACTCAAGGACGAGTTAAAGGCCAAAGTTATTAAAGGCTCTCTTGTACACTCAACTGAAATCTATGGGTGTACATACACGAAAAGAGAGTCACTCAAGACTGCTCGTGACCATCTTGCCGAAATCAACCGACGCATCGACCAAAACCACAAAAATATAATCTACTTTGCTGTTCTGGCCGGCCAAGTCGTCAATACTGTTCGAGAGAAATATAAGGGAAAAAAGAAAGTTGTTTCTGAACTGGTTGGCGACGAACGAAAGGGTGATAATGATGAAGAAGTCAAAGGCATACTTTTACATGAAACTGGCGACCTTGGCTGAGAGATTTCCTACAATCCAGCAACTCTCTCTGCCTTTAAGGAAAATGCAGTCAATTTTGCCTCTACTGCCGGAAATTTGCTCTCACGACGAAACGTTTTGGACGAATCTTCAATAAACTTCATTCATTCTAAGAATTTTTGCTATCAAATTATTCTACGCCTGTATAAATGATTTAACTCCCGCTGCTACGGTAGTATATTTTTACTGCTAGAAAACGTTAGGACCTTTTTTTCCAACGCCGTTGGAATTTTTTGAGTCGCCACTGTGAACATAATAAATCAGAAGACCAGAATGACATAAGAAGGTCATTTGATTCCAACGCCGTTGGAATTTTTTGGCTAACCTGTTTAATCATTAAAGCATGCGTTACTATTGCATAGCCTTCTGTATTCCGATTTCTTTTAGGAGTCTTCCCATTTCCTTATTTGGCGCGTGCAATACGAAACCAGCGGACTCACTACCCAAGCAGCCGCCAACCCCCAGCCCTAGCTTAGTCTTTCCAAAAATGATTCCTTTAACTAACTTACGCGCAATACTTTCTCTAAACCCGCTCGATGCTCCCATATTGTCTAGCCTTTTAAGCATCTCTTTATCCCATCGGTGTTTTTCATTTGGGAAGTCGCGATACTTTATATCGTGTTCCATACACACCTCGTCAAGTTCATCTACAGGCTCATGACCTGGATTAGGCACATTGTTAGAATCTAATTGTATTTCAAGAGGGTTCAAAGGTCCGCAATACTTATATCCAGGGATTGTCCAACCTTGGCTTGGCTTCGGAAGCTTTTCGATTATTCCGTGAATGTCTGGCATTTTTATTTAAAATAAAATAAAAAAATAATGACTGAGAACAAATTACAAGCAATCTATTACCGTGACAGCGGTTATTTTATCGGAAATAATGCCGTCTCCAAATTAACAGAACTTAGTAAAGAACCAAAACAAATAGTAGAAAAATGGCTGTCTAAACAGGCTGTTTATCAAGTCTATTTCCCACCTGTTAAATTTACAAGACCCCACTTCAACATCTATAAGCCTAACGAGGCGCACCAAGCTGATCTTCTGTTTCTCCCAAACGATTCTGGGTATAAGTACGCTCTTACAGTTATTGATGTAGCTTCGCGTTATAAAGAAGCAAGACCGCTGAAAACAAAGAAGTCAGAAGTTGTAGCAACTGCCTTTCAAGATATTTATAAAAATTCACCTTTAACCTTCCCAGAAACATTGATGACCGATCCGGGTAAAGAATTCATGGGTCGAGTTAAAACTCTAATGCAAAAAAATAATACAAAAATTCGTTACGGTAGAACCGAGCTTCACAGAGATCAAGCCTTCGTCGAAAGATTTAATCTAACTTTAGCCAAGCGACTTTTTACTAAGCAGACAGCAGAGGAGCTCAAACTGAAGAGCGGACAATACTACACCAAATGGAAAGACCAACTCCCAGTAGTAATCAGTCAGCTTAACAATGAAGTTTCTCGCATGACAGGCCTAAAACCTTCAATTGCAATTAAACAAGACAAAGTTCAGCTTAAATCTCCCAATCCACAACAAAAAAATTATCCAAAGCTCCCAGGAGTTTATTCTCCGGAAATTCTCACAAATTCTGAGTTTGTTCGATTCCTTTACCTGCCGGGAGAATTAGAAAAGGACACAAAGAGAAGAGCAACTGACCCCCATTTCAGTCTAGATGTACATAAAATAGACAGGCACTTTACAACAGCAACCGGTGAGTATTACTTTCTTTCTCAAGCCTTTAATCCTAAATCCCCTACAAGATCATTTGCCAGAGCAGAACTTCTCGTCATTCCAAGTGACACAGAAATAAATTGAAAAAATAAATTTAAAATAAAAATGTACAAAAAATGATCGAAACCAGAACAGTTAATAAAATTAGCAAAATCATCGACTCTAAACAACCAGGTTTCGTAACTATTAAGGGCATGAAAGTGAAAGTCGATCCGTTACAGCAGCAAATCCATTGTAAAGATTGCAATAACCACACCCACAACCCCCGCAGCATTACAGATGAAAAGACAGGTGGAATCCTGCCTCTCGCTGCACTGATTCCAATCATTGCGGGTGCAGTTAGTGCAGCAGGTGGTGTTGCTGGAGGTGTTGCAACGGCTGTGAAAGCGGGCAATGACAGGGCTCACCAGTTAGAGATGCAGAAAATCGCGAGAGAAAAGGGAGTCACAATTAAGGCGGGTGAAGGCTGCCCCTTGGAAACCTTCGCAACTAATCCTAATACTAATCCCTGGGAAAACGAAAAAATTTCAAAATCCGACGTCATAAAAGCTATAATGACATTGCATAAAGCAGGATTTACAATGCTCCGGATGTGAAAAGATAAAAGCAGGGATCTGATCAGTAATACTCAAATTAATCAAAAGTTATTAGTCCAGACAAGTTCAAGCAAAAGCTAAGGGTGACCACCCAAAAAAATTTTTTTTTTAAAACTTATAGAAAAAAACATGCCGAAAGCAAATCCAGCAAAAGATTCTGTAAACTCTTATTTTTCCCAAAGCCAAAATCTTTCATTTCAGGACAAAAGCAAATATCTTCAAGAACTTTGTAAGCAAAAGTTCAATACAGACCCAGGATACCTAGGCAGCTATGAGAAACAATTAGAAATAATAAAGCAGCTACAGTCATCAAATCAGTACACCCCAGTAAAAAACCCAGCAGCTGAACACCAACAGAAGAGCCGCAACCTAGTTAACAAGTACCAAACTCTCACAGGCCAAAATGTACCTAAATACCCACAGAATAAACAGGAACAGGATGACCTGGAAAGAACAATCCACCAAATTGAGTCAGATATGAACCAAGAAGACATTCAATTTGCAAAGAGAACTTTTACAGACCACTACATAGAGTACACCATACCAGTCAAACACAACACAACAACATCCAACACAACAACATCCAACACAACAACGACTCCTGACGTAAATGACTTCAGAGATGACATTCAATCAGTTATCAATCACACACTTAAAACTCGCAAAACCTTCAAGCTTCAGCTCTCGTTTTTATTGGAATTTTATATGCCTACGAAACCCACCGAACATCTTGAATATTACATGACCACTAAGGCTTCACCCTTTAGTCCAACCGATTCACCAGACCCTTTTCTACAAGAAGTTAGTAAAAAGATTGACGCCTTTACATCAAGAGGTTCTGGTTGGGTTGTTACTGGAATTCGAAAAGTTTCAGCTATGATTTTCAAATTCGATCCCCTTAAAGCTTCTTCATACCTGGAGCTGCCAACACAGCTCGCCAATAAAAAGGCCTGTATCAACGTGAAGAACTATGACAACTGCTGCGCTTTGTGGGCGGTTTTGTCAGCATTATTGTACGACAAGGATCGAGCCCATCCTGAAAGAACTTCCCATTATAAGACTTACTTTGACGAGTATTTTACCAAGTGTATCAGCAAAGGAATATTATTTGAGAAAGGAGGTTTAGCAGTCTCTCAAATCCCCAAAGTAGAGGAAGTGTTTAATAATAAAATCAGAATCACCGTATTCGAGTGGAATGAAAGCAAAGAGAAAGTTGAAATTGTTAGGAGCAGCAAGAATATTTTAGACGAAGACCCGACCCGACACCCAGCAGCCAGGCGCACTGATGTCGATCTTCTAATAATTGGAAACTTACAGTCCGAAGCCCATTATGTTTGGATTAAAGATCTTTCCAAGCTAATTCACAAGCAAATGACCAGCCACAAAGAAGCCATATCTATCTGCAGATTGTGTCTTAAGTATTATTGTGGTGGTAAAGAAAGTCGGGAGGCAAAACTCACAGAGCATGAACTCACATGTGAGAACCATCCAACTAACTGCTCTCTTCCTTTCGGTAACCAGAAGTATTTACGGTTTAAAAATTATCACAAGATGGAGAAACTTCCCTTTATTGTATTTGCCGACTTTGAATGTTCAATTCTCGAAAATAAAACCCCCGATACCCAGAAAAAACACGTCCCAAATTCAGTAGCATACGTTTGCATTGGAAATCTCGGACATCTTGGAAATTCTGATATCATAGAGTATAACCACTTCTTTGGGGAAGACTGTGTTAAACAGTTTATATTTAGAATGCTAGAGTTACGTAGAACATTTAGCGCAATCCCACCTGTGCCAATCAATATGACCGATCAGGATGAGATCAATTTTCAATCGGCAACCCATTGCTACATATGTAGAAAATCATTTGAAGACAGTTTAAAGAATCCGAAAGTTAGAGACCATTCGCACATTCAAGGAAATTTCAGAGGTGCCGCACACAACACCTGCAACCTAAAGCTAAAAAATAACATCCACGATTTAAACATTTTTCTTCATAACGCTCGCTCATACGACCTGCACCTAATTGTTGAAAGAATAGGTGAAATAGAGGGCATTCACCTCGACTGCATAGCTGAGAACAAGGAAAAGTTTAAATGCCTCAATATCAAAGAGGTGGGGGCGTCCGGTTCACTAAGTGGTTCTTCTGGTTTGGTTAAAATCAAGGATTCTTATCAGTTCCTAGCAGCCAGTCTAGACGCATTAAGTAAAAATCTAACAGATGAGCAATGCACTTATACAAAAATCCTGGCCAAAATATTAGCAAATCAAGATCCCGTGTCTTTCAAGCTACTCAGAAAGAAAGGCTTCTACCCTTATGAGTATGTGACCGGTTCGCACGCTTTTGAAAAGCACGTCTTTGAAGGCGAACTTCCACCAAAAGAAAAGTTCTTCTCTCAGCTAACAAACTCAGGAATTTCTGACAATGACTATGAGCACGCACAAGCAGTCTACAAACATTTCAAATGTCAAAACTTTTTTCAATACCATTTGATTTATCTTTACACAGATGTTTTTCTTTTGGCCGATGTGTTTCAAACCTTCAGAAACACCTGGTACACAGCATATGGTCTTGATCCCGCACATTATGTAAGTTTACCTGCCACCAGCTGGGAATCTCTACTTAAAATGAAATGGGATGAAAACCCAGACTGGTATGTTGAACTTCTAACCGACATTGACATGTACAATTTTATAGACACAGCGAAAAGAGGCGGCATATCAATTTGCGTGAACAGATATGGAAAGGCAAACAATCCATATCTCGAATCATATGACCCAACGAAACCCTCAAATTATATAGTTTATTTAGACGCCAACAATCTCTATGGCTGGGCAATGAGTCAAGACTTACCGGTGAGAGACTTCCAGTGGCTCCCCGTATCACAAATAAACCCAGCGTTTTCGATACCTGCGATTTACGAGGTTGACGTAGAAATTCCCAATGAACTCCATGATCATTTCTCTGACTTTGCGCCATTCCCGGAGAATATTAACTGCCCAAAGATTATCGAGCACCCAGATGGCTCATGGAGCCTGTCTACAGAAAACGAACACACAGCTAAACTTACCCAAAACCTACACAACAAGACTCGCTACAAAATTCATTATAAGCTGCTACAGTACTTCATATCCTTAGGCTGTAGGGTCACAAATGTACATAGGGCCCTCAAATTTACAGAAGAAGCGTGGATGAAACCCTACATAGAAAAGAACACCCAGTTCAGAGCCAAAGCAACCAACAACTTTGACAAGGATCTGTTCAAGCTGGCAAACAACTCTGTATACGGCAAGACTCTTGAAAATGAGCGCAACCGCACAAATCTAAAACTCGTCACCGTTCATGAGCGTGACATCATTCAGAGAAATATGTCTAAACCGACTTTTAAGGAACTTCACGTCTTCAACGATTACTTAGGGGCTGTTCTATTCTATAAGACAAAAGCAACACTCTGCAAACCTATATTTACAGGTGTCACTGTGCTTGATGAATCGAAGCGTCTTATGTACAGTTTCTTCTATAACATGAAGCGACAATATGGGGATAGGTTAAAACTTCTTTACACTGACACCGACTCTCTAATTCTAGACATTCAGACTAAGGACATCTATCAGGACATGCTTGAACAAAACCACCTCCCCCAAAACCCTTACGATTTGTCAGAGTACCCAGAATCATTTAAAACTTTGAAAGGTGATCAAGTGTTCGACCCATCCAATAAAAAAGTAATTGGTAAAATGAAAGATGAAAAGGCAGGTGATGTTATCTCCGAGTTTATTGGTTTGAGATCAAAATCCTATTTTGTAAAATGCGATGAAAGCGATGAAAGCGATGAATCAGGAAAAATAATTAAGAAGTCCAAGGGAATTCCAAAGCATGTAGTTAAGAACTCTCTACATGAAGAAGCCTACAGAGATGCCCTGTTACATAATAAGAAAACTTTACACGAGTTTGTAAAAATTCAGTCTAAGAACCATCATATTTTTACCATAAACCAGAAAAAGATTGGCCTGTCAGGGGCAGATAACAAGAGGGTTGTCTTTCAAGACAATGTTACGAGTCTTCCATTTGGGCACTGGAGACTGAAAACGTAGACTGAAGTGTATGGTTTAAAAAACGTAGACTGAATTTAAAAATTTTGACAAAAAAATAATGACGACAAATATTTTTCTGGAACAGTTGGCAAAAGAACTAGAAATCCCAAACTTTAGAGGCGTCTTTATGAAGGATACATTACCAGAATCCGGCCACCCACAAGAACCAAAAAAAGAATGTGGCATTGAAGAATGTGGCATTGAAGAATGTGGCATTGAAGAATGTGGCATTGAAGAATGTGGCATCATGAACTTTGACACTGCCGAGAAACCAGGGTCTCACTGGGTTTGCTGGGTGATTGATCCAAACAGAAAGCATAAGTACTACTACTTTGATAGCTATGGGACGGCTGTTCCTGATGAGCTAAGGGAATATATGGGAGCTCCAAAAATCTACCGCTCAGACTTTATTCTGCAGGGGCTTAGCAGTGATATTTGCGGAGAGCTGTGTATGACTGTTTTATATGCAATGACTAAGACTCGAAAAAGCTACAGGGAAATCATTTTAGGTTTAAATGTTTGAATTCAGTTTTTTTTATTTTTTTTAGTTTTTCTTCGAAGCGTGTTTGATTGCATAGTTTTTGAAGACAGTTTCGATATCATTTCTCAATTGGCTCATATCATCAATGCTATTCAAATTCAGACGTACATGTTGCTCACTAAGCTGCTCATAAAGTTTTTGAATGCTTTGAAACTCGTCCTCTGAAATGAACTTGTCTTCTATTGCTTTTGAAATATACCCGGTGATAGAAGACTGGATGCTTTTCTGTTTTGCTTGCATTTCCTGCAGATGCTTTAGCTTCTGGCGTCTGTTTCGAGTTAGAGCTCCTGTAACCGCTGAAATGAGACCACACGAGGCCCCAATAATTCCAAGTGGAATAGCGATTGGTGCGGTGATAATAGGAAGTGTAGAAACAGCAGCTGCAGATCCGCTTAGAATTGACACTGACCCGAGAACAATATTAATATACTCGAAAGCTTGACACTGTCTGTTGAAGCGTTTCAGTTTTTTAGAGTTTTTCATAAGGGCGGTTTCAATGTCATTTCGCATTTTCTGAATCTCTACAAGTCGGAACTGTTGAGAGTTGCAGGTAAAAGTATTGATTGTAGGATAGAGATTTTGTACGGTGGGTTGGTTCAATTGCTGATTTGATTGGTATTGTTGACTTTTCGAATACTGGGGTGCACTAGGTGTTACAGGTGCCATATTTGGTGCCATATTTGGTGCCATATTTGGTGCCATAGGCGGGTCATACAGAG
Organism: Macrostomum cliftonense; assembly: GCA_950096795.1. Taxonomy (NCBI): domain Eukaryota; kingdom Metazoa; phylum Platyhelminthes; family Macrostomidae; genus Macrostomum; species Macrostomum cliftonense. The sequence continues at coordinate 407,620 of CATNEM010000212.1, read as the reverse complement.
AATCATTTTCGGCCATTTTTTATAGGTAAAAAAAATAATTTTTCTATTTTACGATGCCCTCTGCACTTATGTTGCTTTTCGTACAATCTCCTCTGAAGTGTTAGCTCGCCGCCTAGCCAATAGGGCGTCTTCAATGTCAATGTCAGGGAGATTGTGCTGTCGTTCCAGGCGACTAATTCGTCTCAAAGTTTTCCCCCACTTGTTATAAATTCTATCCAGATAGAGCGTATGCGTGGCAACATCTCTTTCTATCTTTTTTATTTTTGCAACATTTTGATTAATGGTTGTTCTCCAAGCGGTAAATAAGGCATCAGTCTCTGCTTGTGAATAGGAATCAAGGATGTCTCGCTTTTTATTAATCGCTGTTCTTATAGCAATGTCTTTTGCATTGATTTCCGATCTGAGAGTTTGAGCTAGAGTCTCAACGATGGCGGTCAGCTTTGCTATTTTTGCCCGCAAGTCTTCAATGTTTATTTGATGATGGTGTGCTGACCGTTCCAATGGTTTTAAGCGGCCTTTGATTGGTCCGATCTCCGGGATTTTTTCGTCAACGTTAATGTAGCGCCTGTCAAGGAAAGCAAGCGAGTGTGCAGTGGAGCCACTAGTAGATTCACCAGCAAAGTTTATGGACATTTTTGTTTTTTTTTTGTTTTATTTTTGAAAAGGAATTAGGCTACTGTTCTTTTCTCTTTGTTAATCATCACGAACTGATAAGGTTTATTCCACTTCTCAAAGCATAGGTTAACAAATTCTTCCTGCGATACCTTGTGTGCTACCTTTCGACCATCGTCCTTTCGATCAAATGGAGGCTTAGTAAAATGGGCAGGAGCAATCACCTCGTTACTTAACCTCTTCAGTCGGTCTTGCGGTATGGTTGGGAACAAGAGGATCAGATTGCAGTTCCCACGAATAGTTTTGTTTGGCAACTCAAACCAGTTTTGGGTAATATAGATTACATTACAGTTGTTGTGACGACCCCTGGTGAAATAGTTTTCAATTTGCTTCTGGGGCCCTGTCATGCAGTCATCAAAGACAATCAAGTGCTTCCTTCCCTTTTCCAGTTCATCAGGCTGAGGGAGAAGTTTAGTTTTAGGATCAATTTGCGGGTCCCCATATGTAAACACTTTAATGTCGTGCCACTTTTCATTATCTGGGATATGGCTAGCATATTCTCTGGCGACAATTTCTGGATCACTGGGCAGCTTGGATTGGTTGTTAAAGCACTGAATGATATGCTCCTTTGTAAGTTTGTTCTGTAGACCTGCAATCAACATCTTATACTCATCTTGATACAGAGTGGGTGAGTAGATGTGCAGTGTGTCATAGTCAAGAAATCCTGGTCTCAGAAGCATGTTGAAGATTCTAAATGTCTTCCCTGAGCCTGATTCTCCAACAACAATACATCTGAAATGACTAGGAATTGCCTCGTTATGATTAAATTTGATTTGGTTCCGAGTCCAATGAGGATTGAAATCATTTGAAAAATCCATTTTTATACGATAAAAAATTTTTGCATAATTATTTTGCAATCTAACTTTGCAATTATTGATGTGGGCCTGTGTGTCTTTTGGGATTTTATGTGTCTTTTTGGGGGCCTGTGTGTCTTTTTCGGGGGCCTGTGTGTCTTTTTGCTATTAGTCTTGTACCCCCACATGTCTTGTACCCCCGGAAAGCACCTTAGTCATATTTAAAACCGCTGCCTTTTTTAAGATCAGCTCTCATCTTAGCATAAACAGATGGATCAATGCTATCAGCGCTTGGTGCCAATGAATTTGGTGCGAGCGGTTGAACATTTTGTTGACCATCTGGTTTGCTTTGTTTAGGGGTTTTGGGGTCGCGGGTTTCAGTTATGGTGTCCTTGATCTTCTTCGCAGCTGTGACTACACTTCCCGCCGCCTCGGCAGCATTTTTAATATTTTCTTTGTTCTCACTGATGACTTTGAAAATCTTTGCCCCCTGGGCGATCAAATCAACAATACCATTACCCGATCGCTCTTTTCTTGGATAATGACCTGCTGGAAAAAGTCCAGATCCTCTTTTAATGAGCTTTAATTCATTCTCATCGTAGTATTTAGGGACGTCTTTTTCGAAGATTAGTGGCATTTTTTATGTGAAAAAAAAAATTATTTTTTATTGAACCTTGAAAGTAAAAGTTCTCTTGCTCTTTTATCGATGTACTTCTTTTCTAGCATTTTATCAAGAATATGAACAAACTCTTTTCTATTCTCATCCTTTAAACCTGTCTTTGCTGCTCCTAGGAGAACGACTAGTCGCTTGTCGACTTCAGGCATCCCGGTGCCGGTTTTCCCGGTATTTGTGGAGCTTCCGGATTGAAATGAATCTTCTGTTGTAGTTGTTGTCTCTGGTGATGTCTCTGGTGATGTTTCTGGTGATCTAATGTCTTGCCTTGGTGTGAAAACTCTATTTGAAATTCGCTGCATTCTATCTGGTGAGAATTGCTCTAGATGCCTCCATACTTGTGGATTTGCCGTTTTGTAATTAGCTACTTGAGTTGGATCTGCTGTCTCAAGTCGAGAGAGTACATCTTCTTCTGTTAATTTTTGAGGGCTTTGTTGTTGCTGAGGGGTCTCTTGTTGCTGCTGAGGGGTTTGTTGCTGTTGAGGGGTCTCTTGTTGCTGAGAGAGTTGTTTTTGCTGTTCCAGGTAATTTATGACTTCTAGCTGATCTGGCAGGTCAAACCATTGTTTAAAGTGCTTATACTTTCTAAAGCTGTTTAGGTTTACCCCATTGTCATGTAAAAATTTGAGTATATCAGGGACTTTAAGGATGTCTATGTCTCTTTGTAAAGCAAAAGTTACCAGTTCTTTATAATTTTTTAGCTGTTTCGCAGAAATAGTTTCTTGATTTTTAGTTATGAAGTTGAGCAATACTTGGGTGAAAGCAACCTTCTTTGAGGTGTTTTCTCCGACCCCGGCCGCGCCTTCTTTGATGACTCCAATACTTTCTTTCGTTATCTCAAGATGATAATCCACAGGATCAGTAGAAATATTTTTACGCCAGACACTAACACCAAAGACGAGTTTGCCTTCATATTCTACTGGCCCAAAGAAGTTATCTGTTACTTTTAATTTTTGCTGAGATGCTTGAGGAGACGTTTCGCCAGATGGAATTTTATTCAGTGTATTCTGAAACTGGCTCTCTTGAATCTCATCAACAGCTTCCTTAACTGTTTCAATGGATTTCTTTGCTTCGATGTATCCTGGTTTGTGAAACTCAGTGGCGGCTTGGATAAACTCATTGTAGGACTGCTGCTCTTTGTTAATTAACCCAGTGACTCGTTTTTCAGCTTCTGCGAGCTTCTCTAAGTCAGAGATGTAATGAGAATTTTTTCGCTTCATTTTTTTTATTTTAATTTTTAAACTAAAAAAAATGAACGATCCTCTGACGCCAGTTTTCTATAAAATCAACAAGCCTATCTTGAGTGATGACAGCACAATCAAAGCGACTCAAGTAAGAGTCCCCAGTCATGAAAATCAGAATGAAACTAATTTGGGCCCCGGTCAAACGCTAACATTCACTTACACTGGGTGTTCATCTCTGGTCAGCGTTCACAGTCTAAGGAGCGGGTTTTACATGACATTCCAATACAAGACTAAAGGTGGTACAAATGCTGCTGGTGCTAATACTGACAAGCATGACGCTGATGTCACACTAATCAGCAACTTCTGGGCATACATGTTTAAGGAGTTAAGCGTGTCAAACGGGAGTACAGAGCTGGAGAGAATTGCCAACTTTGGTGTAGTGTATGACACTCATTGTCTCATTGAAAACCCAGATTTTATTCAACTTGGTAGCGGCGCTGGCTTCATCCCTAATGAGGAGAAAGGAGACGTAAATGATTCAGGTTATACAAAGAGAAAAGGGAGATATAACTATGCATTGACGGGTGCTGATGATGGTGCAAAGAATCCTCAGTATAGACATGTAGATATATTTGTACCTTTGAGATTCATGAGCGGGTTCTGCAATACTTTTAATCGCTTGACCAGCAACTTTAGTTACACATTTAGGCTTACCAGGGACGATCGCAACAGGAGTGTTTGGACAGGAGCTGAGCATACTAGAATGGAAGTTAAGCTAGCAGGAGTTGAGTTGTACTTGGAAATCATTGAACCAAAGACAGCACTGAAAGCTGAATATTTGAAGGCTATTGAAAAAGACATTGATGTTGCTTACACAGCTTACATGTGCAGGGATGAACGTAATGAAAGAAGGCAACAGATTTGTATTAAGGAGGGTTCTTGCAGCAACCCAAGGTACATTATTGTCAGTTTGAGAGATCCATTAACTATAAGTCGTTATGAACATGGAAATGTGCGAACAATTCAGCATGAAATCAGTGATAATCTTTACCCGGCAATGCCACAGAATGGAGATTTTGCAACAAACAAAATTAGCAAATTTTACTGCGAGCTGGTTGACTTGGCTGTTAAGGAAAACAACGGAATCGTTATTACGGCATGGCAGTTCAAGACTCTTTTCCCCATTTTCGGTGCAGACGTGTCGGCCAGGCAAATGCCTACTGACAACAGTCCGGTGAATATTGTGACCAATATCGACAGAAGTGAGGCTACACCCGTTGACCTTTTTATCATTTATGCATTTGAGAGGAAAATTAAGCTGAACATGATTAATAATTCTTCGAGTAAGGTTTAAAATATTTTTTTTTTGTAAAAAAATGGAAGCGATTGCTGAAAGACTAAACAATATTGTGTCGCATTCGAAGGAAAGTATCCCAGTTACAATAACTGGTCGACTTACAGATTCAAGTGGAACTTTTATTGAAAAACTTGAGCAACCCATTCGTCTGGACCCAGAGGCAAACTACCATGTTTATCTTAATGACTTTACTGGCTGGTCAAATGTCCCCAACGTGACAGAAAAGAATAACATGTTTTATTACAAATGGAAACAAATTGGAGGCGAAGTGAAAGAATTTCCAGTTAAATTCCCTGTGAGCACACAGAGCGTGGATACTTATAATTACTTTCTGGAGAACGTTTTTACCAAAAGGGGGCATTTTGAAACTCCTGATACTAGCAAACCCGAGAATAAACTATTTCCTGTTAAATTGTCCTATGATCTCACTGTAATGAGAGTGGTTATGCAAGTTCATAAAGACGCAGAGGTGGAGTTTAAAGATGGCACCTGGTATCGAGAGTTGGGATTTGAAAAGAAAGTTTACAAGGCGGAAACCGCAGCACCACCCGCAACTCCTTCGCCGGGGGCAGTTATGTTGAGCCGCCAGCCAGCTCGCGGTTTATTCATGGCTGGAAATATCGCGGATATTGTTAAAAGTTTGAACATTTTGATCCGAAGCAATCTCAGTCTGGACTGGGTCTTCAAGGGAAAGCGAACAAATATTTTGTACAACATTTCTAACTCAGTTGCTGGTGGACAGATGATTGTTGAAAAACCTAATCCAGTAAAAAGAGTTGTGCTCTGTAACAAAGAAATTAATGAAATATTGCTACAGTTTGAGACAGAGGACGGAGAAGCTGTTGATTTTAACGGTGAAGAGTTTGCAATGACAATTATTATTGAAAGAATGTGAATTGTCATTAGTACAGCGGTGGCAGGGACAAGCAAAGAAATGACTGGAAAAGAGGCAGGGAAAGCTCCAAACCAGGAATTGGGAAGACTGCTAAAAAAGGGGTAGAGAAATTCGCCCAGTATAGAAGTTATTTTTAGCGGCGCGCGTGGAGAGAATGTACGCGGCCACAAAACGAGGCCAGAACCGAGGCCAGATTTGCGAATTTATTTTTCAAAAAGTTGGCCTCGGCCTCCGTTTTTGGCCAATTTTTCCATGACTCACAGTTGCTAATAATAGTAGTAGAGTTGCAGCTATGCTTTACAGTTGCTTAATAATTTCTGCAAAGTTATAGTAGCTGTCGTAATCTTTAATAGTTACCCCATGTAAATAATGCCAGTGAATCTTAACCGCTTGATTAAGATTCAGGATGGTTGGTTCAATGTTAGGCCAGAATTTTTTCATATAATCTGTACATTCCTTCTTGCATTGGTACTTAGATTTGTAATTGGGTTCATGCAGTTTGTAGTAAGAACTTGGAGAGACGATTGGAAGCATTTTTATTGAGAATGTAAAATTTTTTTTTCGGGGTGAGTACCCTGAGTTGTTGCTTGAATGTCTTTAAGTTGCTAGAATGAGGCTTAGGTTCAGTGTCTCCGGATGAAAGCGGGAGATGCATTGAACTCGCTGGGATAAACAAATTAATGGATATTGGATTATGATTTTTTTCAAAGATTTTTTAAGGTGATTTTTTTCGATTTCTTTGGGATCAACTAAGTTTAAAGAATCTAGATTACGTTGAATGGTTATCCGTGAAAGTCAACCCCTAATTTTCATTTTTTATGTAGGCATAATAAGTTAAAAGAATCTAGATTATGATGGATGTTTTTCCATGAAGTCGATCCCCCTATTTTTTCTAACTGTGCGGGCATAATAAATTTAAAGAATGTAGATTATGATGGACGTGAAAAGTTCTGTCCTAGAAGCCCCGTCTTGCATTCTACTATTGGCTTTTCATAAAGCTTTTTTCGAGGTTTTCTAATACTTTATTATTATTATTAGTAACACTACGCACGCCAAAATGTACTGAGCCAGCAGTTCCGTTACTTTGACATCTTCCTGTGTCATTAAATAAAATGACTTGTCTTCATCTCTGAAAAACTGAAAATTTGCTACTTTAATAGACACAATTCTGACAAAATCTTCACGGGCTACACGATACTGAACGCATGTACATTTGAACAGAAAGTGGATTTTATTTTCCACTTCTGCTTTAAACTTGGGGCACAATCTGTTTTCATCAGGGATTTTTTGGCCTAGCTGTTCGCAGCGTTTCACAGGCAAGTTTGTGATTTCCCAATCTAAATGATGCCAGAGTTATTCTATACTTTGTACTAATCAGTAGCGTCTAAAGAAACATGCAACTACTTTTTGGCAAACATTTTAAATTAGTGAAAGCAACCTATGTTAACCATGCTGTGGTGATCTATAGCATGGCTGACTGACAGACTCAAATTATTGAGCGCAAAAGAACAAGCCTGTTCCAAATAGTGTTGGATTTTCTGCGCCAGAGAAAATCGATTTTGGTCTGGATGAGGCGGAGGTAGGGGGAGGGTTTGCGGCGAGCAGTGACGGACAACGGACAGACAGGCTCATTAATAAATTTCGGAACAGATGGTGGAACCCAGCGCTCACCTTAGCTGTCTAGCCCGCGTGGCGCTCTCCAATCCACTCCAAGCTCATTGCGTTCAAGAGCTCGACTCTGAAAAGTCGCTGCCAATCCAATTGGTTTGCCCCCCAACCCCACACACAACTACCTGACCATCGATAATCCAACATCTATTAGACGATTGCTAATATAGCTAGGTTTCCCTGCAGAATCCACTCGAATGAGGCGGGAGGCTGCGTGGCTTTTTTATTATAAAATTCCAGCCTTCATGCGGGGATGGATCGAATTTTTGTCGTCTAGGTTTGCCCGGTTCAGCTCAATATTGCGAACAATGTTTTACAGCAAAATCACCCTTACGCTCCATTGGATGCATTGAATGTACAGATCTAAAAAATAAAAGACGATAGCATTTTTAGAATTTTAATTTACATGGAATTAGTTCCTCAGGAAAATACACCGGATGATATCAGCTAGGTAAATGTGTACACACGTACACACACACACTAAGACACACACACGCGCTGCGCAAGCAAGTTAGAAAATTCTTTCGCAAGGTTGCAGACCATGGAATACTGTTATAGGTCCAGCATCTGTCGAGGAAACTTCTGCCCCATTTAATTTATATTGCAGTGTTGTAGCCTAGTGGCTAGGGTGCCTGCCTCACGACCGGAAGGTCGTGTGTTCGAGTCCCGGCCCCTAGGAGACAATTTGTGCCCTTGAGCAAGGCACTTAATACCGCATTGCTTCAGTCGCACCCAACTGAGATCGGGTACCAGTTTGAGCTGGGTAAATTTAGGGTGGGTGTTGCGGCCCCTCCAGCCCGTCAGGCTGAAAGCTGTACACAGCCCTCGGATGCGCCGCGCAACTAGCTGCGGCTGTGCCGTGGGCTGTACATCTGATCGAAAGGTCGGGTGTCTAAATTTTTTTAATTTAATTATTTAGTGTGATAGAAATCAGAAATTTTGATAGTTTCTAATCCAGATTCTAGTTGTATCAGTCCATGATAGAAGGATATTGAGAAAGAAAGACGGGGAAAACAACAATGACTCGTCCGTCGGCCAGCTAAACGAGTCTTGTTTGCCCGAAGCAAATCGGTCTTCTTCCCCCAAGGCAGCCTCTCTCTCTCCCCCCTCTCCCGGCCCACCTCAGTCGCAGCCAGAGGGCAAACACGTGCCGGGTTCACACAGAAATTTTCTCACAGTCAGTCAGTCAGTCGCAGACTCGCAGCCTGCTACCCCCGTGCCGATGCCGTCTCCTTGATACCAGATATGATGAGCGGGGCTCACCTCAAGCTTCCCAGACTCCTACTACATCGTTTGGTTGGGGTGGCCGTGCAAAAACCTTATCATCGCTTATCTAGGAACCAGTGTGTTTGCGCATAACTCGTACATGAAGAAAATAATGAATTAAGGTTTAGAATAACCAGAGCTATATATGCAGAAATTCAATATCACCGATGGAACTAAAAAATCATTATCAATACACTAAAGTTTTCTCTCGTCTTCTTTGATTAACTGAAGGACCACAAAAATGGGATGGAATGACAAAAAATGTATTTCACTGATATGGAGATGGAGAACTTTAAAACCTTGATTGGGACATCCTTGATGAGAATTTCTAGTATAGGGTTAGTAAGGGGTCGCTTCATAAGATCGAAAATTTCCTTCACAAGACCCAAAGACATGGTCCTTCACAAGACCCAAAGACATGGTCCTTCACAAGACCCAAAGACATGATCCTTTACAAGACCCAAAGACATGGTCCTTCACAAGACCCAAAGACATGATCCTTCACAAGACCCAAAGACATGTCCTTCACAAGACCCAAAGACATGTCCTTCACAAGACCCAAAGACATGGTCCTTCACAAGATCGAAAGACATGGTCCTTCACAAGACCGAAACATTAAAAGACCGAAATTTCACAAGGCCTTAAAATCAAGCAAGTCTCTTCATAAGACCGAAGCGGTTTGGTCTTATAAATTATCGGTCTTGTAAAAGCACCCCCGTCAGAAATTATGCGTGGGTGGTTTCTTTCTGGAGGTTAGAATTCTACGAGTAAATAGATGTTTTCCTGCCTATTTTTGATTGTGTTAAACATTATTCGCAAATTTTTCGTTATCAGCCCATTGTTACTCTGTGCTGAAACGAATCAAATTTGGTTAATACCCTTGACGAAACGATCTCATCAACTGCAGTAGCTTTTTTCTCAGAATTTCAAACCGTCGAACACACATAAGACTCAGTGGAGCGAGAAAACGCACCAAATCCCACTCGCTTGTCAATCATTTATGTCGAAATGGGTGCTACACACTTCACTGCTTAAATTTAATGAATATTGTTGAAAAAGAGGGAGAAAAATATAGAAAATCATATTATTTCACAAGCTAATCACAGGCAGAAAATTAAAACGAGGAAAAAAATAGGCAATTAAAAAAGATTAATAAAATTAAATAATTCATCACAAGGATTTGCCTGCCAGTGTGAATTCTGTGCCGTCACAGCCATGCATAATTCATGCATCTATAAGGTAGGATAGGCAGCAAAGGTGAGCAACGGGGGACCTGATTCTCTGCTGTGAGACTTAACGCAGACAGTTTCAACTCTAAAATCAGAATGTGTAGGGAGCGGGCACTGAGGAGGACTGGGCTAAGTTGCTACTGAAATTTTTTTTATTTCATCACAACAGCCAAGCCTAACTAAGGTAACCCTTACTTTACTATCAGCTAACTTTGCCCCTATTCTGTATGACACCCTTGGGAAATTAGGAAAATAACATTTTCTGATGCGTAGCATAGGCCTTAGCCTGCCCTATATACTACTCTTGTATATAGGGCCTGCCGATAAGTTAGGAATTCAATTGAAAGGGAGCGACGAAGTGAGAGATTCGTCCCCCGAGGGGGGCCCTTCAGGCTCATCAGTTTCTATTGGTAGTTGTTAAGTCAAGATCGAGTTCTCTCTTGGCCCAGTTGATCGTATCCGAGTGCTACACAGAGGGGGCCTCATTCAATCAATGATGGTAGCTTTCCTAACTATACTGAGAGTAAAATTTTGAGATTTCACGCTTTCGAGTGGTTCTGTTGCTCCAGTGGACAAATCTGATGAACAAATTCTCTGTGAGTAGAAACACTGTCGATAGGTTCGTTAATGCGACACCGATATAACGAATTGAATCGCAGATCCTTGTGGCGCGATTGGCATTAAAGCACTGCTCACTGAGGGGATGTTGAAATCTATTATACAAGAGGGCCTCACCAATAGATTAAGGGAAGAGCACCTCTCTGAAGATATGGGGAATTTCTCCTTCAAACTCCCCTAATCCACCGTGTCTTTAGAGAGGCAACCCCTAATCCGCCGAGTCTTCAGAGAGACAACCCTTAATCTGCCGTGTCTTCAGAGAGGAAACCCCTAATCCACCGTGTCTTCAGAGAGACAACCCCAAATCCGACGTGTCTTCAGAGAGGAAGCCCCTAATCCGCTGTGTCTGCAGAGAGGCAACCCCTAATCCTCCGTGTCTTTAGAGAGGCAATCCCTAATCCACCGTGTCTTCAGAGAGACAACCCCTAATCCGCCGTGTCTTCAGAGAGACAACCCCAAATCCGCCGTGTCTTCAGAGAGGCAACCCCTAATTCGCCGTGTCTTCAGAGAGGAAGCCCCTAATCCGCCGTGTCTTCAGAAAAGAAATCCCTAATCTGCGAGTCTTTAGAGAGGAAACCCCTAATCCGCCGTGTCTTCAGAGAGGCAACCCTTAATCCACAGTGTCTTCAGAGAGGCAACCCTTAATCCACAGTGTCTTCAGAGAGACAACCCCTAATCCGCCGTGTCTTCAGAGAGGCAACCCTTAATCCACAGTGTCTTCAGAGAGACAACCCTTAATCCACAGTGTCTTCAGAGAGACAACCCCAAATCCGCCGTGTCTTCAGAGAGGCAACCCTTAATCCACAGTGTCTTCAGAGAGACAACCCTTAATCCACAGTGTCTTCAGAGAGGCAACCCTTAATCCGCCGTGTCTTCAGAGAGACAACCCCAAATCCGCCGTGTCTTCAGAGAGGAAGCCCCAAATCCGCCGTGTCTTCAGAGAGGCAACCCTTAATCCGCCGTGTCTTCAGAGAGGCAACCCTTAATCCACAGTGTCTTCAGAGAGGCAACCCCTAATCCGCCGTGTCTTCAGAGAGGCAACCCCAAATCCGCCGTGTCTTCAGAGAGGCAACCCTTAATCCACAGTGTCTTCAGAGAGGCAACCCCTAATCCGCCGTGTCTTCAGAGAGGAAGCCCCTAATCCGCCGTGTGTTCAGAGAGGCAACCCTTAATCCACAGTGTCTTCAGAGAGGCAACCCCTAATCCGCTGTGTCTTCAGAGAGACAACCCCTAATCCGCCGTGTCTTCAGAGAGACAACCCTTAATCCACAGTGTCTTCAGAGAGGAAGCCCCTAATCCGCTGTGTCTGCATAGAGGCAACCCTTAATCCGCCGTGTCTTCAGAGAGGCAACCCCTAATCCGCCGTGTCTTCAGAGAGACAACCCCAAATCCGCCGTGTCTTCAGAGAGGAAGCCCCTAATCCGCCGTGTCTTCAGAGAGGCAACCCCTAATCCGCCGTGTCTTCAAAGAGGCAACCGTTAATCCGCTGTGTCTTCAGAGAAGCAACCCCGAATCCGCCGTGTCTTCAGAGAGGCAACCCCTTATCCGCCGTGTCTTCAGAGAGGCAACCCCTAATCCTCCGTGTCTATAGAGAGGCAATCCCTAATCCACCGTGTCTTCAGAGAGGAAAGCCCTAATCCGCCGTGTCTTTAGAGAGGCAACCCCTAATCCGCCGTGTCTTCAGAGAGGCAACCCCTAATGCGCCGTGTCTTCAGAGAGACAAACCCAAATCCGCCGTGTCTTCAGAGAGGAAGCCCCTAATCAGCCGTGTCTTCAGAGAGGCAACCCTTAATCCGCCGTGTCTTCAGAGAGGCAACCCTTAATCCACAGTGTCTTCAGAGAGGCAACCCCTAATCCGCCGTGTCTTCAGAGAGGAAGCCCCAAATCCGCCGTGTCTTCAGAGAGACAACCCCTAATCCGCCGTGTCTTCAGAGAGACAACCCTTAATCCACAGTGTCTTCAGAGAGGAAGCCCCTAATCCGCTGTGTCTGCATAGAGGCAACCCTTAATCCGCCGTGTCTTCAGAGAGGCAACCCCTAATCCGCCGTGTCTTCAGAGAGACAACCCCAAATCCGCCGTGTCTTCAGAGAGGAAGCCCCTAATCCGCCGTGTCTTCAGAGAGGCAACCCCTAATCCGCCGTGTCTTCAAAGAGGCAACCGTTAATCCGCTGTGTCTTCAGAGAAGCAACCCCGAATCCGCCGTGTCTTCAGAGAGGCAACCCCTTATCCGCCGTGTCTTCAGAGAGGCAACCCCTAATCCTCCGTGTCTATAGAGAGGCAATCCCTAATCCACCGTGTCTTCAGAGAGGAAAGCCCTAATCCGCCGTGTCTTTAGAGAGGCAACCCCTAATCCGCCGTGTCTTCAGAGAGGCAACCCCTAATGCGCCGTGTCTTCAGAGAGACAAACCCAAATCCGCCGTGTCTTCAGAGAGGAAGCCCCTAATCAGCCGTGTCTTCAGAGAGGCAACCCTTAATCCGCCGTGTCTTCAGAGAGGCAACCCTTAATCCACAGTGTCTTCAGAGAGGCAACCCCTAATCCGCCGTGTCTTCAGAGAGGAAGCCCCAAATCCGCCGTGTCTTCAGAGAGGCAACCCTTAATCCACAGTGTCTTCAGAGAGGCAACCCTTAATCCACAGTGTCTTCAGAGAGACAACCCCAAATCCGCCGTGTCTTCAGAGAGGCAACCCTTAATCCACAGTGTCTTCAGAGAGGAAAGCCCTAATCCGCCGTTTCTTTAGAGAGGCAACCCCTAATCCGCCGTGTGTTCAGAGAGGAAGCCCCTAATGCGCCGTGTCTTCAGAGAGACAACCCCAAATCCGCCGTGTCTTCAGAGAGGAAGCCCCTAATCCGCCGTGTCTTCAGAGAGGAAGCCCCTAATCCGCCGTGTCTTCAGAGAGGCAACCCTTAATCCACAGTGTCTTCAGAGAGGCAACCCCTTATCCACCGTGTCTTCAGAGAGGAAGCCCCTAATCCACAGTGTCTTCAGAGAGGCAACCCTTAATCCACCGTGTCTTCAGAGAGGAAAGCCCTAATCCGCCGTGTCTTCAGAGAGACAACCCCAAATCCGCCGTGTCTTCAGAGAGGAAACCCCTAATCCGCCGTGTCTTCAGAGAGGCAACCCCTAATCCGCCGTGTCTTCAGATAGTCTTTAATACGACTCAGATAGTGATAAAATTTTATGACCCAACCGGAAGAATGCCACGTCACTCAGGGCCCGTCGCACTGGAGCAGATGCCAGCCAATGGCAGGCGAGCAAATGGATAGCAAAGCAGCATCTTGGCAGTCCTCAACTCAACAGCCAATAATCTGAGTAGAAGAGGAGAAGATTAAGTAGCTGGCGGGATCATTATTAACACCACGCAAGCATCACACAGCAGCTAGAGACTGGCAGTCAGCACAATGACTAAACAAATCGGTGAAACCGCCGTGCTCCTGACTATCGCCGTCCTGGCCTCGGTCGCTGCCGCCATCTCCACGACGCCCCGCCTTGTCAGCCTAACGGTAGCCGAAGAATCCCCCGCAAATCACGTGATCGGCAGTCTGAAAAGCCGATTCAGTCTGCCCGATGGAAGCCGCTTCTTGGCCAGCTATCCGACCGAGGAGATCCGGGAACTGTTCCCGGTTAACCGGGACACCGGCGAGGTCGCCACTGGCAGGCGCCGCATCGACCGCGAGACCCTGTGCCCCGGCGCCAAGCGGACCAGCTGCGAGCGCGCTTTTAACGTTGAAGTGAAACAAGCCGGCTCAAACGTCGAAGAACTATTCACCGTCCACGTGACCATCACGGACATCAACGACCAGCGTCCGCGGTTCCGCCAGGCCAGTCGGCCGTTCGTGCTGAGCATCGCCGAGTCGGACCAGCCGCCAGTCCGGTTTTCCTTGCCGATCGCCGAGGACGCCGACTCGGACCGGCACGACGCCGTGGCCTACCGGCTGCTGTGCAAGGAGGACGCGGCCTCGAGGCACTTCAAGCTGGTCACTGAGGACCGCAGCGGACGACGCGTGCCGATGCTGGAGCTGATTCGCCAGTTAGATCGCGAAGTCAAGGACACCTACGAGCTGGAGCTGCTAGCCGGTGATGCCGAATATCCGGAGGACGGCGAGCGGCTAGAGATTCTGGTCCGCGTGCTCGACGCCAATGACAATCGGCCGGTGTGGCGGCTAGCCAGCAGCCGCCTGGTTGTCTCCGAGTGCGGCCCGCTGCACCGGCCGCTGCTTCAGCTGGCGGCCACTGACGCCGACGAGGACAAACGAATCCGCTATCGCATCGCCGGCACAGCCAGTCCGGAAGTGGCCGGCTCGTTCTACATCAGCGGCGACCAGCTCATGCAGAATCGATCTCTAGATTACGAAACTGTGCGCCAGAGAGCGCTCTACCTGCCGCTATTGGCCGAGGACTCGGGCGGACTCAAAACCGAGGCCGAGATCGAGATCAGAGTCACCGACTGCAACGACCACTATCCCAACATCAGCGTGCAGCTCATTGACGGCAAACCAGCCGTCGTGGTCGAGAACGACCAAGCCGAAGCCCTCCTAGCTAGAGTAATCGTGCGCGATGAAGACGAAGGCGAGAACGGCAGCGTGAGTTGCCGCGTAGCCGACGCACAACGACACCAGTTCGAGCTTCAGCAACTCCTAGCGGACGGGCCGCACGTGAGCTACAAACTGCGAAAAGTTCCCGGCGTTGCTTTCGATCGCGAGTCGGCGGCAACCCGCGACAATCGTTGGATCGGCGTTGAAATTGTCTGCCGCGACGGGGCTACGCCGCCTAAGGAGCGACGCTCGGAGGTTCGCGTTGAAATTCTTGACGAAAACGACAACAGCCCGGTGCCAGAGAGGGTGCTGCACGAGTTCCGCGTGCTGGAGAACCAGCCGCCTGGTACGCTGGTTGGCCGGCTCCGAGCCGCTGACAACGACGCCGGGGAGAACGCTCGGCTGACGTATCGATTGGGCGACAGCGTCGGCCAGCAGTTCTTCGCCCTGCAGCCGGTCGTCGGCTCGGAGCCGAACTCGGCGAATTTGGTGACTCTGGTCAGCCTGGACCGCGAGCAGCGGGATCAATTCGACTTTGTCGTTGTGGTGTCGGACAATGGTAAAACTGTGCAACAATCGGCCACCATCTCTGTTAAAGTGATCGTCCTAGACGAAGACGACTCTTCGCCAGTCTTTGTTCACAAAGAGTACAGTTTCAGCCTGCCGGAGGACTACGGCCGAAACAGTTCGGAGCGTTTCGTCGGCCAGGTTGAAGCGACCGACGCGGACCTGGGCGGCAACGCCAGAATCCGCTACGAAGTCGGCAGCAGCGGCAACGGCGGCACCCTAGGCGCCAATTTCTTCTTTCGCAACAACCGGCTGTACGCGCGCGGCAATCTCGATCGGGAGCGACGCGAGCTGATCAGCCTGGAGCTCCGGGCGGTTGGCGTCACCGATCCAAGACGAAGCGGCTCGGCGCACGCCACCATCGCCCTGCTTGACGTCAACGACAATCCGCCGCAGTTGGTCGGCCTGAGCAGCTGGTGCAACCTGAGCGCCGCCAGTCCGGCTGGCACGCAGGTGACGCAACTTCGAGCCGTTGACCCGGACGCCGGCAGGAACGGCAGCCTGGCCTTCAGCCTGGTCGGCTCCGACCACGGCCACTTCAGCATCGACCCGGTCCACGGCATCGTCACGCTGGTGAAGGCGCTGGCCAGGACTGGCGCCGAATCGCCGCCGGCTGTTGAAGTGTTCCGACTGGTGGCCAGGGTGACGGATCGGGGTCAGCCGCCCCTGAGCAGCCGCGCCGAATCCGTCTACATCCGGGTGGTGGACTTGCCGACCGGCCGGATTGCTGCCGGCGGAGGTTCTGGCGTCGCTCGCGACGGCGGCGGCGGGGCTCTACAAGGCGCCGGCCGGAGAAGCCCGCATGGCAACGGCAGCGACGGCGTCGGAGGTCCGGGGATGGAAGCCGAGCAGCACGTGCTCATATTGCTGTGCTTGGCCGGTGTCGTGTTCCTGATATTCGTACTGTTGCTAGGCGTTCTGGTCTACGTGCACCTGAGAGGTGAGTCGCCAGTGCGTGGATGCGGCCTTCTCAAAGGCAGCACTTTAGCAATCTTGAGCTCTCTAGTTTTCAAAGACATCAATCGAACTTGATATCGAAAAAGGAAAGCAAGTAAAACCATGCTAAAAAAACAGCCCCTCTACTTGTCCCTTTTAATTTGCCTTTGATTGCTGAATCCGACATACGCATCCTGCTTTCCTTGTTAGATGAAAGATGCAGCACAAAGTGCGAGCATTTAACTACAGTGCAATTACGTATTACAGAAGAGCTGCTCTCTTAATACTGCCTTTTCCTACTTTTTTTGCCCTTCAAAGGTCGCCAACAAGACGCTGCCGCACCAACCTCAGCCAGTGCCTGGTACGAGAAGGACCATACAGATACGGTAAGTTACTACTCATTTTGTATAATCAATCGATCATTTTATATATTAGTGTGCGGAGAAACGGGGGAGTTCACAAGTCACATGACGCACTGGCTTAGCCAATCAGAGAAGAGCTGGGCGAGGAAGAGAAATATCGATTAGTCACGTGATGAGCCAGACTAGCCAATGAGAAAAATTACAAGAGGAGACGGACATTAATTGCACTTTATATTTGTTTATCAACAAAAGGCTGACGATCAAACTGAGGCAGCAATGCTACGTTGCCAGCCGGACATTCTGAAGTCGGCTACCATTGGGAGAGGCCAGCAACAGCAACAACAGCACAAGCAACAAAATCCGGAAGCGCCAACCAGCTACTATCATTCGGCAACCATGGCCATAGACAATTCAAGGCAGGGAGCCAACAGAACGCGTGGGTCGCTGGTTCGATTCCCGAGCATCGGGTATCTGCAGGCCTCGGCGGCGGCAGCTGCAGCGGCTGAGGTGACGACCGCTGCAGATCCCACTGCGGGCAGCTACGCGCCTGTCTATGGCAAAAACTATTCGGAAAGACTTCCGCGCAAGGTCTACGCCAGCACTGCCGGGGCTTCGCCTGAGAATCTGCAGCAGCAGCAGCAGGCAGCTGAAGCAGACAGGCCTAGCGGAAAAACTCTGCCTAAAGCGCAGGCCGAGGCGCATCAACGCAGAGGATTCGATCCCCAGGGCTACGCCATGCTGACTGACGCCGCCTCGTCACCGCCGTCCTCGGGAGCCGCTGTCGCAGTGGCAACTGTGTGCAAGACGCCCTACATGACCTCGAGCTTCGTGTAATTTGCCAGTTTTACTAATGATATTACTTCTGCCCTGAATCTATTGATCATATTTGTAAAACAACTGAACAATATAATTACTACCATCGTCTATTGCTCCGTGCTCTTTTTTTGACTATTTTGTAAAAATATTTTATTGAATGGCAGATTTATAATTGGTAAGTAGGTAAATAGATAGATAGATAGATAGATAGATAGACAGATAGATAAATAGATAGATAGATAGATAGATAGATAGATAGATAGATAGATAGATGGATAGATAGATAGATAGATAGATAAAAACACAGATGCAGTTTAATTGCAGGTAAATTTCTTTTTACATTTTCTTTTGCCTCATATGCCAATACAGATTGTGAAACATTGGGTAGCTTCGTATTTTTCCTGTCCGGTCCGTCTTTCGCGAGAAACTAATTTTGAAACTCATCTTGAAGTCGACACGAGACAGCATTGTCAATCAAATGAAATCGCCATTTTACTTTAATATCTGTCTCTACACGTGGATGGCTGGAGGTTTCATAGTGGCTGTCCAATATAGTTTGCCTATCTATAGCTAACGCAATGGGAATCGAACCCTTGTGTTTGAAAGCCAACTGCTTGATTGCTTGCTTTGTCCAGTTTATTGTCAAGTCCTAAACTTTTTTAAGTAATCGCTTCATGTTATAACCGTAAAAATTGCTCTATTGCTTCAAAAAATATACTGGTAAGAAAAATGATTTTCTCTACCAAAAAAATTACACGATTTTTTAAATCAATTAATCAATTCATTCTATTCAACTATTCATCTTCTGATCTATACATAAATTTTTGTTTATCTAACTATCTACGCTCGTATCAATCTAACAGCTCTAGAAACTTTATCAATAAACCAATGCTTCCATCTCGACCTCATTTGATCGCCTCTAATCCTATTTTTTTCTCAAAACACCCATCCAGCAGAAGATTCTGTTAATTCATTCACCACCAGCAGCAGCTGCTGCCTTCCCCTATCTCTGTCTTTTCATTCTCCAACCAGGCTGCAACTCACAATTTTCCCTCCACGCGCTGGCCCCACCAAAAAATTATCCTTTTGTTCTCTCCAAGGTGTTAGAAGTGTCCTACAAAACCGATTGGCTGGAGGGAGGCTGTTGAGGGAAGCTTCCAGACTCCTGTTGAAGTGGTTTTTCATTGCAGAAACTACGAGTAATATACTCCTATAGTATACAGGTAGGCGAGAGGGTCGGGACAGACTCCTGCCTGGTCACACTTGATCGATTCTTGTTGGCACCCACAACCCTCGCTGCATTAACCCTATTTGATGGACAGGCTGCTGTATATACGCGTAAAAAGTGAATGGTATGCATAGGCCCGGCATTGCAATCGGATTGTAAAGTTAGTCATCTATTAACTCCACCCAAGTCCACTCACTCTCCACCGCGGGTAAATAAAATAAATGAGCACTTATTTACCCGAGTGCTTCCTGCCGTGTATCACTCGCTTGCCCCAGATTACCCCCTTGATTGCGGCAGCATTCAATTTGTCTTTGATCTTGACGGCCGGCCTAATTGTGTGTCGATATCTATAGCTATGGGTTAACTTTCTCTTTGGAATGAGCTAGCTAATTTATAATCTACAGATTTGTTTGCTTAAAATGGTTAGGGATTAACGGATTAGCAAACTAATTGGATTAGTAGACATTAGCTGTAGTAATAAGATCGAAAAAACTTTGCATCACCTATACGGATGTGGAAATGGGAAGTCATAAATAAAAACTAATAAAGTCAGGCTCACGTGCTGTATGGTGCCAGATAAATTATAGTTGGAATCGTATAAATACGGGCCTATATAAAATACGCCATTATGAGAAATGATGAACAGAAATAAAAAACTGGGTTAAAATAAGAGAAATTATATTTTAGGGATGAGAGCAAGAGAAAGGAGATTAGAGAGATGAGAGTAAGAGAATTGAGATCAGAGGGATGAGAGTAGAGAAAGGAGATCAGAGAGATGAGATTAGAGAAAGGAGATCAGAGAGATGAGATTAGAGAAAGGAGATCAGAGATATGAGATTAAAGAAAGGAGATCAGAGAGATGAGATTAGAGAAAGAAGATCAGAGATATGAGATTAGAGAAAGGAGATGAGAGATGAGATTAGAGAAAGGAGATCAGAGATATGAGATTAGAGAAAGGAGATCAGATAGATGAGAGTAAGAGAATTGATATGAGAGAGATGAGAGTAAGAGAATTGAGACCATAGGGATGAGAGTAGAGGAGAGAATAGAGGAGATCAGAGAGATAAGATTAGAGAAGAAGATCAGAGATATGAGATTAGAACAAGGAGATCAGAAGATGAGATTAGAGAAAGGAGATCAGAGATGAGATTAGAGAAAGGAGATCAGAGATATAAGATTAGAGAAAGGAGATCAGAGATATGAGATTAGAGAAAGGAGATCAGAGAGATGAGAGTAAGAGAATTGATATGAGAGAGATGAGAGTAAAAGATTGAGATCAGAGGGATGAGAGTAGAGGAGAGAATAGAGGAGATCAGAGAGATAAGATTAGAGAAAGGGGATCAGAGATATGAGATTAGAAAGAGGAGATCAGAGAGATGAGGTTAGAGAAAGGAGATCAGAGAGATGAGATTAGAGAAATGAGATCGGATGAATGATGTAGATCTATCAGATATTATAAAAATCGTAAGCAGTTAATGAATAACGTAAGGGGTGTGAGTAATAAGAAGGCTGGCCCAGGACCCACACACCCACCTGGTCAGTTAGGCAATAAAATTCTCACACCACCAAGGCAGAACTGACTAGGGGAAGTTGGGACCCCTGGCATCCCATCCCATCAACCACAGGTCATAAACAGGAGCTGCACCAACTTAACTTTGCCTAGGCATACCCTCATGCAGCAGCTGTCACAAGACACAGCCGTGCAGTGCGGGAAGGCCATTACATCTATGAAAAAAACAATAGGGGATGCTGACGCCTCATCTGCGGCCCCCTTGGTGAGGAGGTTAAATTGAGTATGGCGGAGCCGGGAGCCAGGCATTTGTGAGCTCCCACCCACCCGTCAACATCAATTCAACTTGAGCTCATTCTATTCTCACATCCAGTTCACGCGCAACTCATTCAAAGTCCAAAAGACAAAGGCGGCCTTTTCTCACCTCAACGAGGATTGCAAGGACAATTGCGAGTTGTTGGTTGGGAAGTTAGGGGAATTGGGGTAGCCGCGCGTGGCTGCAGGACCCGCATCAATTGATGATGAAGAGAGGGGATTCCAGCAGCCCTGCTGGCGCCGGGGGGGGGGGGGGGAGGGGTTGGGGATTTCTCCCCTCAGGCTCAGCCGTCACTCCCAGGCCAGAAACTGGATCGGAGCCTTTGTAATTTATTATTCCCAAAAGCCCTAACTTTTCCAGGCAAGCTCAGATACGCAATTAGCCATCTAAGTGGATAATTATGCGTCCCTACTGTGGGTAAACTGCAACTCTAAAATCCCAAAGATCATTGCTAGGTACCTTTAGATAAAAACTTATAAAGAGGTAAACGCAATTCTAAAATATCCTCAAATGGTGGACTGCGATTCTAAAATATCATCAAATTGTAAAGAGCGATTCTAAAATATCCTCAAATGGTGGACTGCACGACTCTAAAATATCCTCAAATGGTGGACTGCACGGTTCTAAAATATCCTCAAATTGTAAAGAGCGATTCTAAAATATCCTCAAATTGTAGAGAGCGATTCTAAAATATCCTCAAATTGTAGAGAGCGATTCTAAAATATCATCAAATGGTGGACTGCAAGATTCTAAAATATCCTCAAATGGTGGACTGCGATTCTAAAATATCCTCAAATTGTAGAGAGCGATTCTAAAATATCCTCAAATGGTGGACTGCACGATTCTAAAATATCCTCAAATTGTAGAGAGCGATTCTAAAATATCCTCAAATTGTAGAGAGCGATTCTAAAATATCCTCAAATTATAGAGAGCGATTCTAAAATATCCTCAAATTGTAGAGAGCGATTCTAAAATATCCTCAAATTGTAGAGAGCGATTCTAAAATATCATCAAATGGTGGACTGCAAGATTCTAAAATATTCTCAAATGGTGGACTGCGATTCTAAAATATCCTCAAATTGTAGAGAGCGATTCTAAAATATCCTCAAATGGTGGACTGCACGATTCTAAAATATCTTCAAATGGTGGACTGCACGATTCTAAAATATCTTCAAATGGTGGACTGCACGATTCTAAAATATCCTCAAATGGTGGACTGCACGATTCTAAAATATCCCCAAATGGTGGACTGCACGATTCTAAAATATCCTCAAATGGTGGACTGCACGGTTCTAAAATATCCCCAAATGGTGGACTGCACGATTCTAAAATATCCTCAAATGGTGGACTGCGATTCTAAAATATCCCCAAATGGTGGACTGCACGATTCTAAAATATCCTCAAATGGTGGACTGCACGATTCTAAAATACGAGCGTATCCTCAAATGCTAGACTGGGTTCCAAAAATATCCCTGGGAGTTAAATTTTTTATTCTAACTCCACAATCCCAGCCGAAATAATATTTCCGTTCACAAACTAGTTTTTTTTATCATTTGGAATTACAAGAATCTGGGGTCTCAGATTTCAAACGGAAAAGGTGTCCGCTACAAGCTAAAGTAGGAGGATATCCAATCCAGCTTATATTTAGCTGGAAATTAACCTCAAAATATCCCGTCAGACTCTCTATCGGATGTTCCCGAGCACTAGAGCGCGGTTGCGATATGCATGGACTGACACAGACAGACAGAAAGGCAGTCAGTCAGTCAGACAGTCAGTCAACAAACCTGTCACTCAACAGGAATCACATTTTTTGCAGATTGTCGCTTGTCGCATTGAGCTTTCGTTCCTACAAAAAAATATGGGAGCTAAAAAAGCAGACAGAGAGACCAGTCGTCTGCATCTGAGCAAAGCCAAAGGGAGTCTTTTTTTCTGTTTCTACATTGAACAAAAAAATCTAGAATGGCATTGCTGTAGGGGGGTGGGTCGGGGCTCGCTTCTTGTGACGGCCCTGCCAGAAGCCAACTAGATATATTGAAGCAGGCAGCGGATAAGATGCAATAAAAAGCACCTAAAATTCTCTACTAGAAGAAGACAAGAAACCAGAGAGCTGTTTTTTATGACCATAAGGCTAGGGCACTTTGCAAGGCTTTATTTTTGTGCTGAGTTTCTATTCCTTGATTTTAAAAGATTCTCTACTTGCCAGCATGAACTTTTTCTATCTATCCTCTTAGGCTTGTCCTTTTACTCTCATCCACTTTAGTACATATTAAATTAATGATAACCAATATATATTCCCTAATTCTATATAGTGACGTAATCAAATTAAAATATTACGCAATCTCAACCACTAATTGACGTAAACAAGTTGAGTCAACGATCACCATCACCATCACAAAGGCAATAAGATGCGGTAGTAAATTATTAGTAAGGCGCGGAGACGAGTCTGAGTGTAATTTTATTTAAAAGTACGTTTTTAAGAGGATTGAAATCCCGAATAAGTCGCTCACTCAGAGGTGCGAGTACAGAGACCACTGGATTTGAGCGTTGTTTGAGTGACAGCTCTTTCTGTACATCCATATATTGAGGGATTTATTTATTAATTTACATTTACGCTCGTATTTCATTGTCGGGACTATCTTGGCGAACTAAAATTGTTTGAAGGCAAGTACATTTCTAAGAAGATAAAATAATTTTCTAAAAAGTGCTATGTTTCAAAGCAAGATTAGCTACAACAATACAATGTCCAAGCGTACTATTTTAACGATATTTATTAGGTTTAGCTAATTAGTTTCTGATTTACATACATAGGAGTTTGATGGTACATAAAATTTAAATTAGAAACTTAACTACACAAAATGAAGCCGTTACATCATTTGACGACGTCATCAAGCCAATCAATGACGTCATTGCCCAACTAAGTTACAGAATGACATTATTAAATATAAACCGATACCAATTTATCACCTATGTCGTCGTCGAAATATATTACGTAATCGTAAACAATTACGTCATTACATATCGTTACGCAATCGCTTATGACATCAATCTAAAGAATGACGTCATCAATCTCTACCAGTTAAGCAAAATAGTCTTGTGGCGTCAAAAATAGTTTAAAAAATGTTGACGTCATTAATATAACTTAATGGTGTAATCCCATTAATGTAAGTTCAATTTTAAGACGGCAATTTAATAACTAAAGCTAAAGAGTCGGAGTCCCACACTTGACCGAAATTCAATTGTCCTCAAACTCCTGAGGCACCTCCATGGTGATACGGGGATAAGGCTTCAACGGTAGCAGAGCCGGTTCTGTTGGCGGCTTAGGGATTCGCGACAAATTAGGATAAAATTTATCCTTGTAGACGCGCAAATCGTCCCAATTGTAGGCCATGGCGTTCTCGTCAGTAACTTCAACATCCTGCGGCCTAGCAACGAAATAATAGTGCCGGAATGGCACAATGGACTCTGGCGGCAACTGCAAGCACTGGGCGCGCTTATAGACGTAGAAACCTAGCGGAAGGACCATCATAGGAATGGAGTAGAACAGGTGGGGCGCCTTGATGGCGAACTGCTTCAGCATATCGTTAATTTTGGCCAGCATGGCTTTGTCGAATACACGAACTTTGTCTGGCCGTTAGCTGAAATGCGACGCAAATTTTTAATTATTTTATTGGTCTTTTTTCATGCTACTCGTTTGCGTTGAATAGATGCCTGCCTGAGATATTGTTCAATCTAAGAGGGAGAGCCATAGAGAAAAAACTTAGGGTGATTGTAGTGGGCGATTTTGGATACGGGATTAATCTATTTGTTTTAATTTTATGAAAATTGTTAATGCGAAAGCATGTGACAGTTAGGGATAATCATTTTTAAACGGAAATAAGGAATGTAAAAAAATGTAGACACCAGACCTTCCTACCACATGTACAGTCCACGACACAGCCGCAGCTAGTTGCGCGGCGCATCCGAGTGCTGTGTACAGCTGCTCAGTCCCGACGGGCTGGAGGGGCCGCAACACCCACCCTAAATTTTCTCAGCTCAAACTGGTACCCGATCTCAGCTGCGTTGACTGAAGCAGTGCGGGATTAAGTGTTTTTTTTCTCAAGGGCACAAATTGTCCCCTTGAGCTGGGGCTCGAACCCACGACCTTCCGTCATAAGGTAAATACCCCAGCCAATAGGCTATAAGACTGAAAAAATCGAGCACTAAAGAAGAACGCTGATTACTGTTTCAGGATAATAAGAATGGTAGCAACGAGTGTCATTTCCTAATAACAGAACAGATATGAACGAGCAGATGAAAAATACACACTTCAGAAACCAGCTTAAAGCGAAAAAAACAGAATAAATTTTTCTTTGAAATACTATATACTCGTGTCTAAAGCATTTCTAAATCTGGTTTAGATGCATTACAGAATGAGAAAAAAGCACCCAGAAGCTCTTAAAAACGCACGCAAAGAATAGATACAATAAACTTGACTTGCGCACACAGAAGCTTTGGCTTTGCCTGGCAGTTTTATGAAGAATGCACGCACAAAGCAACAAACGGCAATAGAAGATAACTTTAGAGACGAAAAAAATTCCAGGAGAAGCTTCTCAATAAGTTTTAAATACGAGTGCTAAAGCTAAAAAGAGAATAATACAGCACTTGACCAACAAGATAAGAGACCACTTTTCTTTTGCCGGCAAACAATACTTTTTTTTGCAGACAGAAACTATGAGCAAGAAGCCAAGCAAAAAGCAGCAAAAGCAAAAGCAGAATAAGCAAACGCCAGACGATGTTATGAGCAATCTGACCCAGGAGCAGATACAGGAATATTACGAAGCGTTCTGCATGTACGATCACGATGGCAGCGGGACCATTGACACCTCGGAGCTGGCTATAATCATGACCTCATTGGGACAGAATGTCAGCGAGCAAGAACTCGATCGGCTGGTGCACGAGGTTGACGCCGACGGTGAGTCAGACAGACAGTGAGAAAAAGATCCTTTATTTAATACTACGGTTGCAAAACATTACAGAAGGTCATGCAAGAAGCTGGGGGTCATCATAAACTTTTGCCTCTAGCCATCTGGCAAAAATTTTCTCAGGAATCCAAAACTATTCTTTTGCCGATTTCATTTGGCAGTTTTGTCAGTTGCAACTGCAGAGTAGGACATTGTTTAAGGAATTTATCATTTGGCGGAAAATTTTCAAGGTTTAATATTGGAGGAAGTATAGATGCTTTGAATTTCTGGCATTTAAGCTTTAGATACTTTGCAGTTCAGATAATGTGGTCCTGATGTGGTGGCTTTGCGGTCCATATATTGTGGTCTTGATGCTTTGTAGTCCATATATTGTGGTCTTGATGCCTTGCAGTCCATATATTGTGGTCTTGATGCTTTGCAGTCCATTTATTGTGGTCTTGATGCCTTGCAGTCCATAAATTGTGGTCTTGATGCTTTGCAGTCCATAAATTGTGGTCTTGATGCCTTGCAGTCCATAAATTGTGGTCTTGATGCCTTGCAGTCCATAAATTGTGATTTTGATGCTTTGCAGTCCATATATTGTGGTCTTGATGTTTTGCAGTCCATATATTGTGGTCATGATGCTTTGCAGCCCATATATTGTGGTCTTGATGTTTTGCAGTCCATATATTGTGGTCATGATGTTTTGCAGTCCATATATTGCGGTCATGATGTTTTGCAGTCCATATATTGTGGTCATGATGCTTTGCAGTCCATATATTGTGGTCTTGATGCTTTGCAGTCCATATATTGACGTCCTGATGCTTTGTAGTCCATATATTGACGTCCTGATGCTTTGTAGTCCATATATTGTGGTCATGATGTTTTGCAGTCCATATATTGCGGTCATGATGTTTTGCAGTCCATATATTGTGGTCATGATGCTTTGCAGTCCATATATTGTGGTCTTGATGCTTTGCAGTCCATATATTGACGTCCTGATGCTTTGTAGTCCATATATTGACGTCCTGATGCTTTGTAGTCCATATATTGTGGTATTGATGCTTTGCAGTCCATATATTGTGGTCTTGATGCTTTGCAGTCCATATATTGTGGTCTTGATGCTTTGCAGTGCATATAATGTGGTCTTGATGCTTTGCAGTTCAGGTAGTGTGATCTAGATGTTTTGAAGTCGTGTTGATTTACATTTAAGATTATTCTATCCGAAGTTAATGTGTTTTGATGTCTAATTATTGTAAACTTCGGATGCTTCCATGCTCATGAGCGTATAATACTGCAGTATCCTTGTTCAGGCAAATGCAAAGTTAAGATGTTTCAATAAATGACAATAGTCATTTTGACGCTCAGGATTTCTTTTTTTAAGTAAAAGTACACGACCTTTATGCTTCCATTTCTTCTTTTTCCGATTCAACCTTATCAATTTCTGATAAAAGAAGACTGTAGAGACTGGAATAGCGACTGCAAAAGCCCACAGACACGTGCCAACTCTGCAGGCCAAGCATGCGTTTCGGAGGACAAGCAAAATAGGAACTTGAGACTCTTGTTAGAATCCAAAGAGAGAACACAAAGACATAAAAAGGAAAACTATTCAGGATTAATACAAAAGATCCATTGCCTTCTAAATGGCAAGCAATTGCTTCAGCTTTAACTATTGTTCTTAACACTGTGTTTACTCATTCAAAGGATTTGGAAGTTAGAAGGCACACACACAAAATCTTGTGACAACTCGAATATACGAGCGTAATAATTAAAACAAAAAGGGGAACTAAGGATTATTCCGTGCGTCATAGGGGAAGTGTCAAAGTGTCAAACAATGCAGCGCTGCCGACTACCTGGTGAACAAGATTGAATTCCAAAAAAAGCTTTATTGAGGAAAACAGGCCCAAAAGCATGGCAACGAAATGCGACACGAGATAAGAGAGACGCCGGGTCAGGTTTAAGCCGGGGTTTTTAGGGATAAAAAAGTTCCTCCTACTCCCACCTTAGCTAACATCTATAATACGGAGGTGATGAATCAGGCTGGCAAAAAGTTTGCCAAAGTAACTTCTCCCACGCACAAACACACGCACACACACACACACACACACACACACGCCAAGCTATCTACCCTAATATTATACGACTTACACAGATTTTAGGATTATAAATGCGGAGATGTGTTTTGTTAATCATGGACAACACGGATATTAGGATGCCTGAATCTAAGACTCCGAGCGCCTAATCCTTGGGATGCAACCTTGGTCTGTGTTATTCGAGAATTCGATTTGCAACTGACGAATCGAAAAATCAAGTGAAAAAAACACACACGCACTATTCACTTAATTCTTGGTGGCTCCTACGTGCGAATCAGATGAAATGAAAAATGAAACCGTCGACAATTACGCAATCAAAGCTAATTGCACTTTTCATCCACAGGCAGCGGATCGATAGAATTTCCCGAATTTGTGTCGCTAATGGTTAATCACGTGAACAAACCGGTGACGAGAGAGGAAATTAAGAATGCTTTTATGGTGTTCGACTTGGAGAAGCGGGGCTACATTTCTGCCGATGAGCTTCTGTGAGTCTGCGCCACTTCTATCTCCATCTCCTTTTGTCAGGGAGGGTAGAGGACTCAGCTGAAGGAGAGGGGTTGTCAGGGAGGGTAGAGGGCTGAGCTGAAGAAGAGGAGTGTCAGGGAGGGTAGAGGACTCAGCTGAAGGAGAGGGGTTGTCAGGGAGGGTAGAGGACTCAACTGAAGGAGAGGGGTTGTCAGGGAGGGTAGAGGACTCAACTGAAGGAGAGGGGTTGTCAGGGAGGCTAGAGGACTCGGCTGAAGTAGAGGGGTTGTCAGGAAGGGTAGAGGGCTCAGCTGAAGGAGAGGGGCTGTCAGGGAGGCTAGAGGACTCAGCTGAAGGAGAGGGGTTGTCAGGGAGGGTAGATGACTCAGCTGAAGGGAGGGTTGTCAGGGAGGGTAGATGACTCAGCTGAAGGAGAGGGGTTGTCAGAGAGGCTAGAGGATTCAGCTGAAGGAAGGGGTTGTCAGGGAGGGTAGAGGACTCAGCTGAAGGAGAGGGGTTGTCAGAGAGGCTAGAGGATTCAACTGAAGGAGAGGGGTTGTCAGGGAGGGTAGATGATTCAACTGAAGGAGAGGGGTTGTCAGGGAGGGTAGATGACTCAGCTAAAGGGAGGGTTTTCAGGGAGGGTTGTCAGGGAGGGTAGAGGACTCAGCTGAAGGAAGGGGTTGTCAGGGAGGGTAGAGGACTCAGCTGAAGGAGAGGGGTTGTCAGAGAGGCTAGAGGATTCAACTGAAGGAGAGGGGTTGTCAGGGAGGGTAGATGACTCAGCTGAAGGGAGGGTTGTCAGGGAGGGTAGATGACTCAGCTGAAGGAAGGGGTTGTCAGGGAGGGTAGAGGACTCAGCTGAAGGAGAGGGGTTGTCAGAGAGGCTAGAGGATTCAACTGAAGGAGAGGGGTTGTCAGGGAGGGTAGATGACTCAGCTGAAGGGAGGGTTGTCAGGGAGGGTAGAGGACTCAGCTGAAGGAAGGGGTTGTCAGGGAGGGTAGAGGACTCAGCTGAAGGAGAGGGGTTGTCAGAGAGGCTAGAGGATTCAACTGAAGGAGAGGGGTTGTCAGGGAGGGTAGATGACTCAGCTGAAGGGAGGGTTGTCAGGGAGGGTAGAGGACTCAGCTGAAGGAAGGGGTTGTCAGGGAGGGTAGAGGACTCAGCTGAAGGAGAGGGGTTGTCAGGGAGGGTAGAGGACTCAGCTGAAGGAGAGGGTTGTCAGGGAGGGTAGAGGGCTCAACTGAAGGAGAGATTTGGAAGCGTGACAGGCAAGATACAAAACTACAAAGCAGCGATCATAGACGGCATCCTCCCTAACCTGATGAAACCCAAACCAGACGCATCCTAACCACACGAGGAGACAAGATGACAATAGAGGAGGCCAACGAGATGATAGCGGCAGCGGATCTAGACGGAGATGGAATGATTAACTATGACGAATTTTCTGCCGCCCTAGGAGAAGACGCGTCTGTTTGAAGAAAAACACATCAACTAATTTTTCTAACATTTCTACTATAAGTAGAATTGCAAAAATTTAAAAAAATATTTCACGAACAAATTTAATAAATTAATCAAAACAAACAAGCCATTCTAATTGTCAATAAACTCGCGCAATCAATCAAACGGTTTTATTTATCTGTCAGTCTCTCAGTTCTGTCAATCTGTCCGCCTGTCTGTCTTCGTCTGGCTTTTGTTTGCTAGATGAAAATAGAGAAATTCACAGGAACACAGGAGAGTTGGGAGTTGGAGAAAACAAAAAATAACCCTTACAATATATTGCATGGGAATTCGCAGGGAAATAAACAGTCACATAAATAAGAATTACTTTAAATGACCAATACACACTACTCAACCGGATTGGAGCGTAAGTAGTGTGCCATAACAACAGAATCAGCACATTATTAGCAAGCACAACACAAAACCCGCAAGTCGACACGTCAGTCAGTTAGTCAGATGACCAAAAAAAGAAAAAAAACCGAACAAAAGAAAATTAATTAGAACAGCAAACAAAAAATGCGCAATAAATAATAATAATGATCCTGACAGAAAATGAAAGAAAAAATAAGTAAGCAAGCAAATATTTGCCAGTAGTATTAAAGTAGATAACGAATGACTTCATTTTCTTAAACAGATATTACCTGGCATACTAAGGTAACAACGACATATTATGTGGCTAGTAGTTGCAATACACAAAGTCCCACGCCAAAAAATTACAATACGATCATATAGACACAAGCTAATAACAATAAAATATGTATTATATGACAGACAAGTTATCAACTGTTAAAAGCACAAAAAACCCGAATATTTGCTTAGCTTGCTTAGCACAATAGGACAGACAGACAACAGATTGTACAGACGGAGACACAAAAAAGTATGCACGCTTGCTTATAATTTTTTTTCATTTAACGGAGACACATGCTTCAAATGGGGTCTTCTTTTGTGAATATTTGAGCTAATTTTTTTGGTGAGGGGGGGGAAGCACTGAATGAAACCTGAAGGATCAGGACGAAGGATTAGGAAGGGCCTGAAGGTTCAGGGAGGGCGTGAGGACCTGAAGGATTAGGAAGGGCCTGAAGGTTCAGGGAGGGAGTACCTGAAGGATAAGGAAGGGCCTGAAGGTTCAGGGAGGGAGTACCTGAAGGATAAGGAAGGGCCTGAAGGTTCAGGGAGGGAGTACCTGAAGGATAAGGAAGGGCCTGAAGGTTCAGGGAGGGAGTACCTGAAGGATAAGGAAGGGCCTGAAGGTTCAGGGAGGGAGTACCTGAAGGATAAGGAAGGGCCTGAAGGTTCAGGGAGGGAGTACCTGAAGGATAAGGAAGGGCCTGAAGGTTCAGGGAGGGAGTACCTGAAGGATAAGGAAGGGCCTGAAGGTTCAGGGAGGGAGTACCTGAAGGATAAGGAAGGGCCTGAAGGTTCAGGGAGGGAGTACCTGAAGGATAAGGAAGGGCCTGAAGGTTCAGGGAGGGAGTACCTGAAGGATTAGGAAGGGCCTGAAGGTTCAGGGAGGGAGTACCTGAAGGATCAGGAAAAGGATTAGGAAGGGCCTGAAGGTTCAGGGAGGGCGTACCTGAAGGATTAGGAAGGGTCTGAAGGTTCAGGGAGGGCGTAACTGAAGGATCAGGGCGAAGGATCAGGAAGGGCCTGAAGGTTCAGAGAGGGCGTGAGGACCTGAAGGATCAGGGCGAAGGATTGAGGAAGGGCTGAAGGTTTAGGGAGGGAGTACCTTAAGGATTAGGAAGGGCCTGAAGGTTCAGAGAGGGCGTAACTGAAGGATTAGGAAAATGATTAGGAAGGGCCTGAAGGTTCAGAGAGGGCGTGAGGACCTGAAGGATTAGGAAGGGCCTGAAGGTTCAGAGAGGCCGTGAGGACCTGAAGGATCAGGAAGGGCCTGAAGGTTCAGGGAGGGCGTGAGGACCTGAAGGATCAGGAAGGGCCTGAAGGTTCAGAGAGGGCGTGAGGACCTGAAGGATCAGGGCGAAGGATTGAGGAAGGGCCTGAAGGTCTAGCTAGGGCGTGAGGACCTGAAGAAACAACAAAATAGATACAGTGTCATAAATGAAATACCCGAAGGTTAAAAAAGAGGGTGACAGCAGAGTCGTAGTTTGCCGAGCATCAAGAAGAGATCGCCACCCAAAGAAAAATAAATAAATAAATATTATTAATCAAAGGCGCTTAAATCTGGCAGAATGGACAAAAGCTTAAACTAAAGAGAAGAAGACTGCTTTTGAAGGTGTCAATCCAAGAAAGACCAGAAGCGCGCGTGGCTGCTAGTAAACTCTCTCTCTCTACTCTAATAGACATTGAAAGCTTTCTTCAACTCGATAACCAGCTTCCAGTCCTCTTTGCCGAGATCGTCGCGGAAGTACTGTTTGAGAGCGTCGATGCTCTCCCGGCTAACCCGGCTCATCAGCAGGTCGTTGTGATCAAAGTGTCGGCCGTACATCTTGGGCGCGTCGCCAGGCGGGGCGGCGATTTTGATGCACAGCTCGGCACCTCGGCGGGCCTCGTCAACCTGGGTGGGGTTGGAAGGTGACTTTTAGGATAGCCGGAGGATAGATTAGAATGAAAAATAAGGAGAGAGGGAAAGAGGAAGAGGAAAAAATGAGAGAAAGAGAGAGGGAAAGGGGAAGAGGAGATAGGAGAAGAAAACAGAAGAGGGAATGGGGAAGAGGGGAAAATGAAAGAGAGGGGGGGAAAGGGGAAGAGTGGAAAATGAGAGAGAGAGAGAGAGAGAGAGAGAGAGAGAGAGAGAGAGAGAGAGAGAGAGAGAGAGAGAGAGAGAGAGAGAGAGAGAGAGAGAGAGAGAGAGAGAGAGAGAGAGAGAGAGAGAGAGGGAAAGGGGAAGAGTGGAAAATGAGAGAGAGAGAGAGAGAGAGAGAGAGAGAGAGAGAGAGAGAGAGAGAGAGAGAGAGAGAGAGAGAGAGAGGGAAAGGGGAAGAGTGGAAAATGAGAAAGAGAGAGGGAGAGAGAGAGAGAGAGAGAGAGAGGGGGAAGGGGAAGAGTGGAAAATGAGAGAGGGAAAGGGGAAGAGGGGGAAGGGGAAGAGAGGAAAATGAGGGAAAGAGAGAGAGGAAAGTGGGAGAGGGTAATAGGATGGAGAAAGAGAGAGAGAAAGGAGAAGAGGGGAAATGAGAGAAACAGAGAGAGGGAAAGGAGAAGAGGGAATAGGAGAAAGAGCGAGAGGGAAAGGGGAAGGGGAAATGGGAGAGAAGCATGGAAGTGGAAGAAGGGAATAGAATATTAGCAGGGGAAGAAAGGAAAAATTAGAAAGATTTTATGTTGGGAAAAATAATGAAAACAGAAAGAGAGAAAATAAGAAAAAACAGAGTGGCGACGAGGAGAGAAAATAGTCGGAGACAGGACAATTAGGAAAGCCAAAATTCGATAACTTCTCAAACATTACCTTCTTATGATTGAGCTCGAGCGACTCAACCCGGCCAAGATAGGCGCACTCTTTGGACGGCACGGATATCGGCGTGCCAACTTTGAGTATGCCGGCCTCGACCACGACGCCGCACACGATCGGGTCGCGACTGTTGAATATGTACTGCGGCAGGATGCGCAGCTTGCAGGGGAACACGGCCACGTCTTTGTACTTTTCACGTTCGGCTTTGATTCGATCGTCGCGCCATTTCATGAAAGCGTCGCTCAGGTGATAGATGATGTCGGCGGTGAATATCTTGACGCCCTGACTGTCGGCGAGCTCCTGGGCTTCGCGTTCAACTTTCACGTCGAAGGCTAGGATCACGGCCCACCTGCGGCGTTTGCGCGTGGGGAGATTTTTGCGTCAGGCTTTTGCTAGACTAGCAATCCATTCTATTCTTTGATCCATCGTTGGCTAGATTAGCAATCCATTCTATTCTTTGAGCTATCATTCGCTGGATTAGCAATTCATTCTATTCTTTGATCTACCGTTGGCTAGATTAGCAATCCATTCTATTCTTTGAGCTATCATTCGCTAGATTAGCAATCCATTTTATTATTTTATGTATCGTTGGCTAGATTAGCAATCCATTTTAATTATAGACTCAACGTGCTCAGCTCGATTTAAATTCAAATAAAATTATCTATAATTCCATATATATATTAAAGCAATTCGAATGCTGGTCAAATTACTAATTAGTAAAATAACTCACTGTGGATCTTTCTCCAGCATAATGCTGCACTTGGTGACGTCACGCTTGTGCACGGGGCCAATATTGATGCCGCAATACGGTATCTTCTCTGTGCGCAAAAACAATAGCAGGGCCTCCAAGGAGCCAAGCGTGCTAGCTTGAACGTATACGCCGCTGTCCTGAACTTCGATACTCTTCAGCACTTTGCTTAGCTTGGCGCTGACGTCAGCCTAGAACATTTGTTATGGAACGTAACTTTTAGTTGTCAAATGCATTGAATGACATTTTACAAGCCCTTGAAAAATTGTCATGGGAATCATCCCTAAGGTGTCCTGAAAATCATCTGTAAAGTTTCATAAGAATCATTTGTAGTGTCATGGGAATCATTCCTAATGTGTCCTGAGAATCATCCTTAAAGTCTCACGAGAATCATCCATAGTGTCCTGAGAATCATCCCTAAAGTGTCCTTAGAATCATACCTAATGTGTCCTCAGAATCATCCTTAAAGTTTCACGAGAATCATCCATAGTGTCCTGAGAATCATCCCTAAAGTGTCCTTAGAATCATCCTTAAAGTTTCACGAGAATCATCCATAGTGTCCTGAGAATCATCCTAAAGTGTCCTTAGAATCATCCTTAAAGTTTCACGAGAATCATCCATAGTGTCCTGAGAATCATCCTTAAGTGTCGTGGAAATCATCCCTAAAGTGCCCTAGGAATCATCCCTCAAGTGTCCTGAGAATGATACCTAAGGTGTCTTGAGAATCATCCCTCAAGTGTCCTGGGAATCATCCCTCAAGTGTCCTGAGAATGATACCTAAGGTGTCTTGAGAATCATCTCTACAATGTCCTAAGAATCATCCCGAAAGTGTCGTGGGAATCATCCCTAAAGTGTCTTGAGAATCATCCCTAAAGTGTCCTGGGAATCATCCCTAAGGTGTCCTGGGAATCATGCCTAAGGTGTCCTGGGAATCGTCTTCATAGTGTTCTGATAATCGTCCCTAAGAACAATCACTAAACCGTCCTAAGAATAATTTCTAAACTGACATGAAAGTCAACTTTAATTAAAAACTGCTTGTGGAATTCGGCACTAACAACACTCTACACAGGCTTATAAGTAGTCTGCAGAGGTTCAATAAAGTTCTGAAACAGATAAATAACGCACGTAAAAATGCAAAACGGCCCCTTGATCGATGGATTAAAAATATAAAAAATATGAGAGTAGTGTGCAATAATATCGCTATCGTAAATGAGCCGCAAGCTCGGACTCAGGAGATGAAGACAGTAAGAGAGAGAATGAAGCGAGGTGAAGAGCTGTCACGATCAAGTGACGCCAAGCGGGAGAAATATCGAGGACGAAGGGCGATAAAGGAAGCGGATGCTAGGAACGAAAAAAATACGGGGGGGGGGGAGGGGAGAAAGTTAGCAGAGAGAGGAAGAAGGAAGAGAGAATTGTTAGCTTTAGTATAGTAGTTCTTCTGGAAGAAACAGGACGCGAACAAAAATGGGACTCCCGCATAACAGAGAGGATACTTGAGATTAAATTTACTTTCCCTGCTATTTTCTACTAAAGCCCGAACCGCACTTACTAAGTCGTAAGCCAGCCGGTAAATAAAATAACCCAAACAGAGCTGAAAACTCTAATAATTTCTGAACCGCTAAAAAAGTCACTGGGAGTAACATAGGAGGAGAAAACCTAGCAAGTTGCAATGCAGAAACCAAATTGTTCAATCGTAGCTACGAGTATAAATCTTGTCTAATCCAACTTTTATTTGACCTGAGGTAAAAAATGTGGCCACTTTTAATGCAAAGGTTTTAAGCCAACTTAGCTTCAGCTTGATGAGGCCATTTGTATTATGGATAATCAACCTTTTAATATAACAGAGTCACTCTATCTGCGTTCTTTTGCCGTCATTTCTGTTCAAGACATGGCATTTTAAATTATTACGGTGTGTGTATCACTGCTATTTTGCTTCGATAAAAGGATGCCATTACGAGCTAAAAACAAAATCGCAGTGAGCTATATGAAGTCATATGTTTTTTTCACGAGATGCCATGCATACAATCACAAAGTCATTTTTTGGCGCGATTTTCTCGTTCTGATAGTGAACTTTTATCACAGAATCAATCGTGGTTGGGTTTATGACGAGGACTTAATGCTGATTGCTGGCGAGAGATTTTTTTATAATCAGGCTCCGAATATTAACACGATCAGATGAAGCGGAGCGGATTATATTCTTTGTCCGAAAACCAGATCTGGGACTGGTGGATGGATGCCAGGATCTTACTATTCAAGGCAACGAACGATTGCGAGCCTCAAGTTCACAGAGGATGAATAAATTATTCCCCACAATTCGCGGCCATAAAGATGCAATATTCACAAAATATTGGCGCTCGCCTTTCCGACTAACAAAAAAATCTGAGTAGCCAAATGGATAGAATTTTAGCTGATCGATTTTTTAATATTAATACTAATACCTGGCGCAAGTGTATGATGACATTCCTAGTAAATTCAAAAGCCTTTGTGACTCACTGGACTCCTAACCTTAATAATGCTCAGAGGCCATCCTGCATCGCTTTTAAATCACATGGCGTGCGCCCACAAACCAACCCCAGACAGAACACAGAAACAGGTCTTCCTGTCAAACAGGCGCCGGTATTATACTTTTGAAAATTGAAGCTGACTCATCGATCTGGGCTTTCCAGTAGCGCATTAGAGCTAATTAGTATTTAACAAGTGCTTTAAATTTGTGGTTTTTTAAAAGCTGGTTACGCCCAAACGATTGAAGCTGTGTTGGGTTTGCCGCTTTCAGACAACAGTGCATGATTCAAAACCGTAAGATTCGTCCAGTTCAGGTGCCTGGACGGATATAGGAGATCACGAGCTGGATCAGAAAACAAATACAGTCCAAGCCAGCTGTTGTAAAAAAAAAACTCGAAGAATAAGAGACTGTCGACATACATTGCGCACAGTTAAGGTTGGTCTCTAACGCGCACACACACACACTAAACGGCATATTAGCTCATTGACTCAGACTATAGAATTTTACCGTAAAATTTTCTATGTAAATAAGTAGAAGCAATGATTATCCTGCAAAATGCTAGACAAAGTGCCCCTACTCTGCTCTGCATACTCTCTTATAGCTGGCTTAAACAAACTTTGTATATGAAGAAAAATTGTGCATGAAACTATACCGATTTTGTTCAAGGCAAGTGCTAAGTTTATCAATAACTTGACTATAAACAGTTAGTGCGAGCTCAATAAATTACTGTCACGAAATGGGAGCAGGGAAGAGAGAGACAGAGAGACAGGGGGGATCTTCTGAAGTGAAGGTAGTGGCGGAATTAGTAAGTCAATTTTTATTATTCATTTTTCACAGCGACAATAATCCGTCGTACTAATCAATTAATCACGGAAAAAAGGGATTTCTCTGTCTGCGGGATTTCA
Organism: Macrostomum cliftonense; assembly: GCA_950096795.1. NCBI lineage: Eukaryota > Metazoa > Platyhelminthes > Macrostomidae > Macrostomum > Macrostomum cliftonense. The sequence goes on along the minus strand of CATNEM010000212.1, from coordinate 370,429 downwards.
ATTAATTTGATTGGGCATAACGCGCGTGCGTGTCAATTTAAACTTTCTGCACTTTCTTATTTTTTCAGATAGAAAAATAAAAAAAGGCCAACCAAAAAAGAGCACCACTTTGCGGTTTTACTGACAGTTTATTACGAAAAGAAAATAGTAGAGGGGAGAGTATAGAGAGACTAGTAGCTAACGAATGAGCAAACACAAAGCGAAGAGCAGAATAAAGGGAGCACTTCCCTCCAAAAAATTTTTTGTTCTCAAGTTCGCAGCCCAACACTCTCAGAAATGGCACGGGGCAGAGAAAGACACACACACACACACACACACACACACACACACACACACGCACACACACACACAGAGAGACGAAGAGAAGGAGAGGAGGGGAAAAAAGAGGGTGGAGAACGGAAGAAGAGGCGAGTCATTCATTCAATAATAATACAGATGGTCGCAGCAGGGCCTGGAAGATAAGGGAATAGGAGAGGGGAACCCGTAGGATAGGATAGAGCATAGAAATAGACAGACACACACAGAGAACGGTGAAAGAGACCGAAGCATTTGGGAGAAAACAGCCAATGGTTGAGGCCCTGCTGACTGACTGAGAAGGGAGAGAGAGAGAGGGGGATAGGAGAGCGCCAAGGCTTAAAGTTATATTATTAAGCTTCAACCAAGCAAGGCCACGAGGGCCGGGAATGAGTCAGTAAGGGATGATCGGGCCGTGTTATTTAGGGGGTAGCGGGCGGTACGCCCGGCATGGGCAAGGGACGAACGTTCGTTGGAGAGAGGGAGGGTGGCAGGACGCGGACGTCGTGGGTGAGGGATTCCTCTCACGTCACCCCTCCTCGCCTCCAAAAAACAGTAGGCCAGGACGGGGCGGGGGGCCAACGAAATCTAGCGGACCTCTCCACAAGCTGAACCCGAAAGCGCAGCGCAGCGTTCCAAATCTGTCCATTCCTGACGTTCCTACCACCCAAATACCCCAAGGTCCAACCAAACCACTCCGCCCTCGCTCCGTTCTCTCTCTCTCTGTCTCTCTTTCTCCACAGATAAATAAATTCCCTGCTGCCGAATCCCTTTTTTATACATATATAACAGTCCCCCCCTGAATCCCCCTTCAGTTGGCCCGTTTCAGTTTTAACATTAGTAGCTTAAAAAAAACTGGTGAAACAAATAAGCAAATGGCACTTCATCATCATCTAATAGTACTACTGCTCGACGACTGACTGACACAAAGAAAGGCTACAATCATGATGATGCTCAGAGCTGAATGCACCCTAATTAGCTGCGTAGCCCTGCTAACACCGCAATTATTTGTCTATTTACCGTTGCGAGCCTACATAGAATACGGCCTATGGCCCGTATTAGTACAACTAGCCGGCGTACTAGTGCTAGTACAACCGTTAGTATTCTGCGAATTGGCACTTGGTCAGCGCAGCCAATTCGGCCCGGTGAAATGCTGGTGCTTCGGACCAGCTTGGAAAGGTATCGGCTTATTAATGTTAACATGCAGCGCGCTAGATCTATTAGCTACTAATGCGGACGTGTTGGATCATTTAAAACGGCAGCACAATATTGGTGGCCTGCAATATACGGCTTATTTTCAATTGGCATTATGGCTAGGCCTATTGTTGCCAGTGTTAACCTGGTGGCCGAAATACGCCAGCAAAGTGTGGGTACTCGGCTCACTATTGTGCATCGGAGCTCTGTGCGCTGTAGCTGCTCGCACTCTGTCGCTAGGCCATTCGGAGGCTGCACTGCAACGCCTGTGGCAATTGTCGGCTAGGCTACCAGACAATCTACTAGACCTGTTGCGAGCTTCTCTGCTACCCTATCTGTACGCATGCGGCACTGGCGCTCTGATAACACTGGGCAGTTATAGGAAACCGAGAACTAACGCATTTCTAGACTCCGGCCTCACAGTTGGCCTTGTATTCCTATTGCACACGCTTTATACGGTGTCAACTAGCGCGTTGGTTATGCAATTCTGTCAAGGTCGCCGGTATCCGGATTTGCCAATGAGTGCGAGTGTAATTGACGACTCGTCGGCAGCTAGTAGTAGCAGTGTTAGTAACGCTAACACCACCTGTCCGATGCCTCGGTGAGAATTCCGTTTTTTAAAAAAACTTTCTCGCGTCTGTTTCCTTTGCCAAGTTAGGGCTTTTTTCTTGGTTCAAACCCGTGCAAGTTGTAGCTAAGAAAGAAATTTACGCCACGTGTCTACAGATAGGGTTGAAGGCAATGCAGCAGACAGACATTAATGTGTCTCTCAGTACACAGCTTTCACTGTCTGTCTGCCTATCCCTCTGTCTGGCAAAGCCACGAGCCACACGAAGGACAACATTTAGACCGACCACGTCGTGGCCTTGAAATAAAAAAGCCAAGTTTAGCAATAAAAAACCAGAATGACAAAAAAAACTCGCGGGAAATTTGACTTGAAACTTCTTCGAGGTAGTCTTTTGGATTGAACTTTTAGGAAACTAGAAAATTTTTTTTAATCTCCACTCCGCAGAATGTTTCGAAATATCAAGGAAAGGAAGATTAGTGTGGTGTGGACAGTGTGTGCGTAAGGATGTGGATTAGCTATTCAAGTACGTTTTGTCCCCGTACGGCCTAAACTGAAAACGGTTTACATTTGCAGGCGGAGAGCTTTAGTTTCTGGTCCTATGTCAGACCCGTAGGAATTGCCCCACGAGGTTTCGTCAGTTTGAAATGCGTTTATAATAAAAAAACGTTTTTCTATGAATTGACTTGGAAGTCAATCCCTGAGGGTTTTTGTTCGAAGGCAAACCAATAAATAAGTGCGTTTAAACGGCAAACTGAAAGACAATAGTGCAGTTAGATACAAAAGCTAACCTAGTGAAAACGTGAAGGTCATAAAAGAAAACTCGTCTGAAAAAGGGGAAACAGTCAAAATCTCACTGAAGTACTGGGGTAGCAGTGAGAAGCCACTGAAGTACTGGGGTAGCAGTGAGAAGCCACTGAAGTACTGGGGTAGCAGTGAGAAGAAGCCCACTGAAGGACTGGGGTAGCAGTGAGAAGCCACTGAAGGATTGGGGTAGCAGTGAGAAGCCACTGAAGTACTGGGGTAGCAGTGAGAAGCCACTGAAGGATTGGGGTAGCAGTGAGAAGCCACTGAAGGATTGGGGTAGCAGTGAGAAGCCACTGAAGGATTGGGGTAGCAGTGAGAAGAAGCCCACTGAAGGACTGGGGTAGTGGTGAGAAGCGGTTTGGAAGGCAATTAAAGGCTCAGAAATACTTATTCTGGTAATAGCGACACAAGGCCCAAAAAATCACCCGAATCGGTACGTAAAAGGGCAAAATAAAAAAAATTACTAGGCCAGCAGCTAAAACTAGTCGAAGAAAGAAGTCTGAAGAAGAAGCAAATAAAAAAGCGAGCTCACACAGAGCCCAGATAAAAAATCCTTGGCTAGAGTAGTTACTGGAGTCATAAATTTAGCTTCGAATTTTAAAACTGGAAAAATCTCGAAGCTAAAAATCTCTCCCGGCTTGGCATTTCAGCTACAACGTCAGACTGCCAACCGTGCCAACAGACAGCGCCATTCATCCCGGTTGGGCGGTGGCGCCGTCAGAAGCGGACGATCGAGCTGGCGACGATGTTCGAGTATACTTAGAGCTGCTAAACGGCCTGCCTAGCAACTATATATCGCCAACTATTTGGCTGTGGTTTTGGCGCAGCGCTCTAGGCTGGCTATTTCTAACCAGATTGTTAGTCAGGGCCGACGCCTGGGTCCGGGCTGTGTCGGATAAAATGCGCGGCTGTCAAAGCTTGCGCAGGCGACAGTGGACGGCGCGCCTACTAGCTAGCCTGATTGTGTGCTCATTTGGCGCCGGTTTAGGCTTTCTGCAACAATACGCCAAGGAGAAGATAAGCCTGCCGGATCTGTATCGAATGTCAACTGTGCGCTGGCTGCCGCTACTATTAACAGCTCTCGCATGCCTGGCCGTGGCTCACGGCTACGGAGGCGTCCGATTTATTAAAGAAGTTGGCGGCGGAGTCGCTCTGAGACCTTGGTTCCTAGTGCTAGTCGGTTTTGTAACGCCTGGCCTAGCTATTGCACTGGCCGGCCTAAGAATGCACGTCAGCATACAGGCCCTGCTGTGGCCCAGCGCCGGCAATTTGTTTTATCGAATTATCGACCCGTCAATACAGGTGCCCAATTATACTAATCTGCTGCTGGCAGTGGCCGCTTTCCTATTTCTACTAGCCGGTTTGTTTAGTCCGTTAATCTGGCACGGCCTGTGCCGCAGACAGCGTTGCATAGATTTAGTTCAGCCAACCAAGAGTTGGCAGGGCGAACAATTGCACAGGCCGGCTGGTCCAGATGGCATTGACGGCGAATTGGCGTCAGTTAATTCGGACAATGCCGGCGGCCACGGCGACGGTGGTGCAAACGGCGCTGGCATGATCGGAGGCGGCGGAAGCGGAGGAGGAGGAGGAGGAGGCTACGGCGGAGGCGGTATGGGCGGCGGCGATTTCGCCGTGCGAGACCTCGGCGCTACCCACATAGACACGGACAGTCCGGTTCTGACGCACACAATGCGCCATCAGCAGCAGCAGCAGCAACAGCATTATCAAGCCACTACGGCCGTGAAATTGGCCAATCCGACGCCGATGCTGCCACCGCCGGTGATTAATGATGTTGAGCCGCCGTTGCCGCCGCCACCGCCTCCAGCCGCAGCAGCCGCTCTAATGTACACCAATACGAAGCCTACACAGCCAGTCAGACCGATGATAGAGCAGCAGCAGCAGCAACAACAGGGGCAGCAGTTTTCAATGGCTGCGGCTGTCTCGTCGGCGGCCTCCTCGGTATCATCCACCCCGCCGCCGCCCCCGCCTCCGCATTCGTCAATACTGCCAATGTCAACACTAGCCGGCACGAATGACGCCTACGGAACGGTGCGCTTCCAACAACAAAACCAACAGTATCCGCAATACCAGAGCGTGCCAACATCTTATTCAACTTCGACACTGCCGGCTAGAGATCGGCAGAAAGGCGAGATTAGATTCAATCTATCTGGCGGCAGCGGCAGTGGAGGCGACGATCCTCAAACCGGGCCCAGCGGCACACCCGGCGGAACAAAGACTTTAAATCGCGGCATACTAAAGAACAAGCATCACCAGCCAGCTGACGTATACAGACAGCCATCTGGCGGCGCACAGCAACAACAACAACAGCAGCAATACTTGGAGGAGTGTATTCCGCTGCGCGGAAACCACGCGGACAATCCCTACCAGGCTAGGGCAGAAATGTACAGAGGTGCCGGTGGCGATATGCTATAGCTTGAATCTTGAACTTATAATTCGTACTAAAGTACTATGATAAAAATTTGTTGAAAGTATTTTTTTCTTTTTCTTGAATCGCTACTAGTCGTTTTGGCACTATTTGTTCATTGCGTATGGCTTCTTGCTTTCTTAAGGATAAAAGAAGATTTTTTGAACCATCCGGTTTAAAGTTGTAAGAAATACTCATATTTGCCTATTGAAATTGTAATTTCCTTGTGAATTGTCACCCTAGCGTACTATTATGCCAGTTTATTATGCATGTATTTGGCGAGAATCTGTTGTGCTTAACGTTGCAAAAACTAATTTTTCCTCCGTCAACTAATTGCGATGTTGTCTGTCTAATATCTACGCTATTGCAAAAAAAAATTTACCATTTAAATAGCTCATTTAAACGCAAAACCGTTCATTGCACTTTTCTAGACATTGTCGTCCCACACTGCCCGTAATCCTGAATATTGCTGTCCCTTACTGCCTGCGCTCCTGAAGGTAGCTGTCCCATACTGCCTGCACTCCTGAAGGTAGCTGTCCCATACTGCCTGCACTCCTGAAGGTAGCTGTCCCATACTGCCTGCACTCCTGAAGGTAGCTGTCCCATACTGCCTGCACTCCTGAAGGTAGCTGTCTCACACTGCCTGCACTCCTGAAGGTAGCTGTCCCATACTGCCTGTACTCCTGAAGGTAGCTGTCCCACACTGCCTGTACTCCTGAAGATTGCTGTCTCACACTGCCTGCACTCCTGAAGATTGCTGTCTCACACTGCCTGCACTCCTGAAGGTAGCTGTCCCATACTGCCTGTACTCCTGAAGGTAGCTGTCCCATACTGCCTGCACTCCTGAAGGTAGCTGTCTCACACTGCCTGCACTCCTGAAGGTAGCTGTCTCACACTGCCTGCACTCCTGAAGGTAGCTGTCCCATACTGCCTGCACTCCTGAAGGTAGCTGTCCCACACTGCCTGCACTCCTGAAGGTAGCTGTCTCACACTGCCTGCACTCCTGAAGGTAGCTGTCTCACACTGCCTGCACTCCTGAAGGTAGCTGTCCCACACTGCCTGCACTCCTGAAGGTAGCTGTCCCATACTGCCTGCACTCCTGAAGGTAGCTGTCCCACACTGCCTGCACTCCTGAAGGTAGCTGTCCCACACTGCCTGCACTCCTGAAGGTAGCTGTCTCACACTGCCTGCACTCCTGAAGGTAGCTGTCTCACACTGCCTGTACTCCTGAAGGTAGCTGTCACACTCAATCTACAATAATGTAATCTCAAGAAATGGCAGCTTAAAACACATCACTGACCAAAGAATTCAAACAAAAGTATTCTACCTTCGCTTTTTATTTCAAAGCCAAAATTAATACTTTTCAAATTGTTTTTAATGCTAACCGAATCTTGCGTAAGTAAATTATCTTTATTTAAATTATTAGTGAGCTATTATATGTAATAACGTTGTAATCCTGTTTATACATAAACTTAATATTCAATTTCAATTAAACAATTCTAGACGAACAGAAAGTAACTATATCATAAAATAATTTTTTTCTACTTGATTTATTCGCACACTGGCTGGTTAAAAAGCTTTTATTGATGTTGTAAAAACTTTTTTCAAAAGCATAGTGCAGGTTCTATTGCTTGCTCCTCCTTTCTCGACATTATAAACGAAACTATGAATTAATGCAGTCAGCTCCATGCCTCAAAGTAGTTTCTGGTGTCATTGAAAAAATCTGCAATCTACAGCTGAAAGTGCATTGCCTGCGCCATTTTTCCATTTATTTGTTTTTCTATGTCTGTCTGTTTGTTGGGTCCCATCTCTTTCTTTGCTCTACCTACCGATGGATGTGAATATGCCCGAAGTCAGTCGTAATGATGAAATAAGAAATGAAAATGCTGACTGATGAGTATTCCTAATCTTATTACCAATAAATATTTCTTCTGTATAAACGCCTGTAGAGAGCGATCGTAATTTATGTTAATCGTAACGTATTTTGCTGAAAATATAATTTAAAATGTCGTTCAGCGAATTTTTCCTAGCAGGTCTGTTAATTAAAAACATGCGCATATAAATTTTATATCGATCTGCATTGCTTTCTTGGATTTTCCCAGGAATAAAAACTTTTGTGTTTTATCTAACCATCTATCTATCTATCTGTCTGTCTGTCTGTCTGTCTGTCTGTCTATCTATCTATCTATCTATCTATCTATCTGTCTATCTATCTAAAATCTATTTATGTACATATTCAGCTATCTGTTCGTTCGCCAAGCAATTTATTTATCTACTTTGCGAATGTAAATAGGGGCCTGAAAATCATGAAATATTAAAATATGCAGACAGACAGACTGAATGATTGATCACAGCAGTCAGCAGCACTGCCACGAGGACAATGGTGATGGCAGACGAACAGACAGAATTGTTAATGAAAATGTAGAAAGATTTAGCAAAAACACCAACCCCAGCTAGCAAGCTGCAAAGCAGATCTGAAAAGCCTTTTAAAGACAGGAAAATCCCCGTTAAACATTAGTCAACCTTTAGCTGAAGGCAAAAAAGCGCAAGAAAAGCTACGAAACACATTGATAATTTGTTAAAGGGAAAGGCGACATGCAAAACGAATGGAACAGACAGCTAGAATCCATCCCAGGGCAGGGGGTGGGCAAATCTAAAATTTTGATCCTCATACCTAACTGGGCGAAAGGAAACAAATTATTTTAGTCACATTTTGCGTGTGACAAAATTCTATCATCATACAACGGCCACAAGCTGCGTCAGCTGCAGCCCTAAGCCGAAAATCTTGATTGATACAGTTCGCTAATCGCTACAGTAAATATACTTTAATGCACGAAATAAGCAAGGGAGAGAAAATACTAATGTAGGAATAGTTCAACATAGAGTTAGGTTGAAGTAGCGCCTTTATTGTTTCTGCGCAATTATTTTTAAATGATTGAAAATGGAAGTCTACAAAATTTACTATAAACCCGCCTCAAAACGTACTATTAAACCGTCTCCAAAATGTACTATTAAGCCGTCTCCAGAATGTACTATTAACCCGTTTCCAAAATGTACTATTGATCCACCTCAAAACGTACTATTAAACCGTCTCCGAAATGTACTATTAAACCGTCTCCGAAATTTACAAACCGTCTCTAAAATGTACTATTAACCCGTCTTCAAAATGTACTATTAAACCGTCTCCAAAATGTACTATTAAACCGTCTTAAAATTTTACTATTAAACAGTCTCCAAAATTTACTATTAAACTGTTTCCGAAATTTGCTGTTAACCCGCCTTGAGAATGTACTATGAAGTCGCCTTTAAAATGTAATTTTTAGCCGCTTCGTAAATTTACTAATTAAACGCTCTTAAAATATACTAATAAACCACCTTTATTAAAATGTACTAATAGCAAGCCCAGAAAAAAATTAAAGCAAAAAGGGCACTCACCTTGAACACTTCGATTTCGTCGGCGTCCTTAGTCGAATAGAGCGGCAAGCCGGCCAACGCCTTCTCCAAATCTTTAGCAATAATTTTCACAGCCTGGGCGCCTTTGACCTCCTTGAATTTTTCGTACTGATTTTTCACTCGCAATTCTTTCATTGGCGCCGGCATTAGTAGGCCTCGGATTTGCGTAACAATTGGGCCTTCTTGGCCAGCTAGCACAATAGTTTCAGCTTCGCGGAGTTTACCATTCACCAAGCAGACGTCGATGGTTGTGCCCAAGCCGGTGATTTCTTTCACCTAAGAAAAAGTGCAAAGAATGAGAAATTTGATTGAATTTTAACGGATTTGCCATATTGATAAGCACTATGCGATGCTGCAAGATAGGACGAAAGGCCATACTAAGGATGGCCCCAAAAGAATCAATTTTAGCGTCACTTGTATCTAGCTCGTACTTGGGCGGTGGCGCTACTTTTTTCTACTTTGGCGCTAGCTGTATCTACTGTGGCGCCACTTATATCTACTTTGGCGCTAGTTGTAACTACTTTGGCGCCACTTGAATTTACTTTGGCGCCAGTTGAAATTACTAATGGCGCCAACTCGAATCTATTTTGGTGCCACTTGTATCCACTTTGTATCTACTTTGGCGCTAGTTGTATCTACTTTGGCGCCACTCGAATCTACTTTGGCGTCACTTGTATCCACTTTGGCGCCAGTTGTAACTACTTTGGCGCCACTTGTATCTACTTTGGCGCCACTTGTATCTACTTTGGCGCCACTCGAATCTACTTTGGCGTTAGTTGTATCTACTTTGGCGCCAGTTGTAACTACTTTGGCGCCACTTGTATCTACTTTGGCGCCACTTGTATCTACTTTGGCGCCACTCGAATCTACTTTGGCGCTAGTTTTATCTATTTTAGAGCCACTTGTATCTACTTTGGCGTCACTTCTATCTAAGTTGGCGCCATTAATAAGTTGCTGACACGCATTAGTCATTCCAACTCAAGATTAAGGGAAAAAACATAAAAAAAGAAGAAATTTGAGATCAACAGTCTGAAACACATAGAGAATAGCCAATACAGAATCACCCAGTTTCACTTGAATTTGCATTTATAAATTAAAAGGGCGCAGGCAGGCCTACGAGAATTTTATAGATAAAAAACCTATCAAAACAGAGCTCTCCGCATATATTTGACAGGCAAGCTGTTGCGACAAGCTACACCAAGGGAACAGAGAGGCAGAGAGGTAGGGAAGGGGAGCCAGATGTAGAGAAATAGGAAGCTGGCGGGAGTCTCGCGGGATATAAGCTGTTGAGGGGACAGAGAGAAAATAGGGATAGGGGAGAACGGGGTTATAGAGGAGCGCAGTCATCAGTCTATCTATTTCCAATCCATCCCCCAGTGCTGAAAAAAACTCTTCCAGAAGCAGCAGCAGAAGCAGTGCAGGCGGACGATTGAGCTGAGCTGTGTGGAAACCAAGTTAGAATTTAAATTCGCTCATTCCCCAGCAGCCCCCAGCTTCTCTCTCTGTCTGTCTGTCTGTCTCGCTATCATTCAGTCCTCCCAGTCTGTCCCATCCGTGTGGGGGCGGGCCAGGCGGGCGCTAATCCCCCCCCCCGCCCCCCAAAGCCCATCGATATTCCCAAGCCGGCCTGTCCGACATCAACCAATTCCAGTTCCAACCCCCCTCAGGCTACTGAGCTGGTGCGAGCAAATGCAGTTTTTTACGCATTTATCTGACCACTTATTGCTGCCTGTCTGCCAGTTGGCGACAATTCCAGAGCTCCGGCTCTTTTTTCCTTCTAAAGCGGCCGGCTCCAGCCAGTCCCGGCGCGAAGTTCAACGCTCCCCCAATATCCCCAATATCCCCAATCCAGCATCCCTGAGCGGACAGTTGAAAATGAATTTATTATCAAAAAAATATTTTATTCATGCCATGCAAGAGACGGATGAAGTTGGCATTAAAAAAATTCAAATTAATATTGTCGGCCTTTTAAAGGTACCATAAGGTACTCTATTCCTAGCTTTATTTCATTATTCCGTGGGCACTTTAAGCTGGGGATTCCAAGGAGGCTGGCGGTCTAACAACATGAGGATCTGGGAGTCTGGCAGCCCAACCAACAAGAGGATCTGGGAGGCTGGCAGCCCAACCAACAAGAGGATCTGGGAGGCTGGCAGCCCAACCAACAAGAGGATCTGGGAGGCTGGCAGCCCAACCAACAAGAGGATCTAGGAGGCTGGCAGCCCAACCAACATGAGGATCTGGGAGGCTGGCAGCCCAACCAACATGAGGATTTGGGAGGCTGACAGCCCAACCAACATGAGGATCTGGGAGGCTGGCAGCCCAACCAACATGAGGATCTGGGAGGCTGGCAGCCCAACCAACATGAGGATCTGGGAGGCTGACAGCCCAACCAACATGAGGATCTGGGAGGCTGACAGCCCATCAAAAACCTGAGGATGAGGAAGGATGGCGGCCAAACAACCTACAAAGCATTTCCCTACCAGGATATGCATTTCAATAATAGGTGGCTTAAACATCCAAACCGACTTATGAAAATGTAGCATTCGTTACACAGACTAAAAACATCACCCACTAGAACTGAACACGAATCGCAAAGACCAATAAAAATTATCTGTGCAGACACGTACACTTGCACTATAACATCGCAACAATGGGCTAAATAGCATTCTACAAAACGGCACATTACGCTCGTAGGAAGGCGATGAATATGTATTATTTTTCCTTCAAACAGCAAAAAACCCACAGCCGAGAATATCCCTAAGCAAAGCAGATGCAGAACAACATCATCATCATCTTCATCATCATCAAACACGCGGTGGTTTCGCAGAATCCAGCCAGGCAAAAAAACCAACCCTACAGTCATAGCCAAAGCAAGGAAAAGAAGATTTCAACCGACTGATAAAGACACGAACCGAGAAAATACAGTGAAAAGACTAAATCACTAAATATAAGGGGAGTCTCGACTAGCTGGCGGTTATGTTTCTTAACGCTAACAGTGCTATCACTCCCCCCTATCCCTGCCAGGATGCCCTGCGAAGTGATGAAGGGGCCAGCCTCTTATCCAGCAGCCACGGACAAGGATGAATTTATCATTTTTTGGCATAGGCCCAACCAAGAGAAAAAAAACATAGGGAGGCTAAGTGCAATCAGCGGAGTTTATTATAATAAATAACAAACTGATCCACTATACTAGCACTAACACTATAGACAAGAGCAATTGATGTTAGGCGGAGGAAATGCCAATTAGAAAGCTGACTGAAGAACTTTTACTTATGCAGCCATTTATAAATTATAATAATAATGCGTAGAATGTTTCTGCGAAGGCAGAGCTAGACAAGTCTAACAAGCTGAAGAGCATTGATTCTGAATAATAGCTGAAAAATTGCTTGACACACAAATATACAGCTAGCAATTAGTTTGATACACGCTGAAGATTCTATCAATGAGGCCCCGTTCGGTAATACTATAGACACGGACAGTAAAAAGCACATATTTTCCCATTTGTGAAACACGCGTTAATGTATCTATTTATTGATATAGCCTCTACTTGTATGCATATCGATCCATCTATGAGGTATCTATTTATGCATCTATCTATCTATCTATCTATCTGTCTATCTATCTATCTATCTGTCTATCTATCTATCTATCTATCTATCTATCTATCTATCTATCTATCTATCTGTCTATCTATCTGTCTATCTATCTATCTATCTATCTATCTATCTATCTATCTATCTATCTATCTATCTATCTATCTATCTATCTATCTATCTATCTATCTATCTATCTATCTATCTATGTATTTATCTACCCATCTACCTAACTATCTATCTGTCTGTCCCTCTCTCCCTCTGTCCGTCTGTCTGTCTGTCTGTCTGTCTGTCTGTCTGTCTGTCTGTCTGTCTGTCTGTCTGTCTGTCTATCTATCTATCTATCTATCTATCTATCTATCTATCTATCTATCTATCTATCTATCTATCTATCTATCTATCTATCTATCTATCTATCTATCTATCTATCTATCTATAGATTTGTCTGTCCGTCTATCTGATTTATCATTTTGGTTACTAATACGATCAACTGAACAATGACGATGACAGAAACGGTGAAATCTGTAATATTGTAGTTTCACTCGAATATCAAAATGAAAAGCTCCACACATACAACAGATGTACAGACCTTTGCCTCTAAATAGCATCAAAATGTCAGTTTAGCAAGACAAAAACCAAAAAACGATATAGAATCAATGAATTACGCACAATGGCGCCAAAACATAGCTTTAACTCAAGCGCAATAAATAGAACGCGTGAACGCGTTAACAAAACAATGATTTCGTTACAGTCAACACACTCTACTTCGGCCCTCTCTGTAAGACAGTTTTTTTCTGTCAAAAATGTGGAACAAGAAGACTACAAAATACGCTAAACTAACAATTTAGAAAAAAACTTTTAACCACCTCAGAATCGCCCTAAAAAATCATAAAAATTGCCTTAAACTACTAAAATTGCCCTTAACGATCATAAAATCACTTTGAAATACCCAAAATCGAACCCAAGATCGAAAACAGAATATCCCTAAAGTGCTAAGTAGGATTCGAAAATAAACCGCCCATTTCAAAAGTAGCAGAAAAAACTACATTTTGAGTTAATTTTTCTTATATTTTTGCTGAATTACTATCAACTATCTATTAAAACGCTAACTGGATTTTCCATCAAATTGAAGCGCATTTTGAAGGGACCAAAAAATGATAATGTGGACAAGACCCCACAAATCTAAGCAATTGAAGCAACTTTCCCTTTGAAATTAGCTAAATTATTATCGATTGCTTCTCGCAGAGCTCGCTCCTTATGGTAAGGGTAAATCACATGGCAGAGCGTGTTCCAAGTGGCAACTCCTAGAGACGCGCGCATGCAAAGGAAAATAAAGAGAAAAAATCACAGACAGAAAAACAAGGCCTCATATACAGTGGGGCCAGAATCAAACTCCACAGCGCACGAATGAGAAACAGAATTTTCTTGGTTTTCCATTCGATCCGTTAAGTATTTTTTCAGCCGCTGAAACTAGGCTGCCAGTTTGGGAGACTGGCTGGCAGGAAAGGGAAACAGAACAATAAATCAATAATAGCAGTGCATTCGAAAACCAATGTTTTTCAGATTCCGCCTGGCAGATGAGGATTCGCTTCCATTCTCCCTCTTGTCCCTCCCCTTCTTATCCCCTCCCTGTCTCCCATTCTCCCTCTTATCCCCTCCCTGTCTCCCATTCTCTCTCTTATCCCCTACCGGTCTCCTATTCTCCCTCTTGTCCCCTCCGTCTCCCATTCTCCCTCTTGTCCCCTCCGTCTCCCATTCTCCCTCTTGTCCCCTCCGTGTCTCCCATTCTCCCTCTTGTCCCCTCCGTGTCTCCCATTCTCCCTCTTATCCCCTCCGTGTCTCCTATTCTCCCTCTTGTCCCCTCCCTGTCTCCCATTCTCCCTCTTGTCCCCTCTCTGTCTCCCATTCTCCCTCTTGTCCCCTCCGTGTCTCCTATTCTCCCTCTTGTCCCCTCCCTGTCTCCCATTCTCCCTCTTGTCCCCTCTCTGTCTCCCATTCTCCCTCTTGTCCCCTCCCTGTCTCCGATTCTCCCTCTTGTCCCCTCTCGTGTCTCCCATTCTCCCTCTTATCCCCTCCCGTGTCTCCCTATTCTCCCTCTTGTCCCCTCTCTGTCTCCCATTCTTCCTCTTGTCCCCTCCCTGTCTCCCATTCTCCCTCTTGTCCCCTCCCTGTCTCCGATTCTCCCTCTTGTCCCCTCTCTGTCTCCCATTCTCCCTCTTGTCCCCCCCCTGTCTCCGATTCTCCCTCTTGTCCCCTCCGTGTCTCCCATTCTCCCTCTTGTCCCCTCCCTGTCTCCCATTCCCCCTCTTGTCCCCTCCCTGTCTCCCATTCTCCCTCTTATCCCCTCCCTGTCTGTCTCCCATTCTCCCTCTTATCCCCTCCCTGTCTGTCTCCCATTCTCCCTCCTGTCCCCTCTCTGTCTGTCTCCCATTCTCCCTCTTATCCCCTCCCTGTCTCCCATTCTCCCTCTTATCCCCTCTCTGTCTCCCATTCTCCCTCTTGTCCCCTCTCTGTCTCCCATTCTCCCTCTTGTCCCCTCTCTGTCTCCCATTCTCCCTCTTGTCCCCTCCCTGTCTCCCATTCTCCCTCTTGTCCCCTCCCTGTCTCCCATTCTCCCTCTTGTCCCCTCCGTCTCCCATTCTCCCTCTTGTCCCCTCTCTGTCTCCCATTCTCCCTCTTGTCCCCTCCGTCTCCTATTCTCCCTCTGGCCCCCTTCCTGTCTCCCATTCTCCCTCTTGTCCCCTCCCTGTCTCCCATTCTCCCTCTTGTCCCCTCTCTGTCTCCCATTCTCCCTCTTGTCCCCTCCCTGTCTCCCATTCTCCCTCTTGTCCCCTCTCTGTCTCCCATTCTCCCTCTTGTCCCCTCCCTGTCTCCCATTCTCCCTCTTGTCCCCTCCGTCTCCCATTCTCCCTCTTGTCCCCTCCGTCTCCTATTCTCCCTCTTGTCCCCTCCGTCTCCCATTCTCCCTCTTGTCCCCTCTCTGTCTCCCATTCTCCCTCTTGTCCCCTCTCTGTCTCCCATTCTCCCTCTTGTCCCCTCCCTGTCTCCCATTCTCCCTCTTGTCCCCTCCCTGTCTCCCATTCTCCCTCTTGTCCCCTCCGTCTCCCATTCTCCCTCTTGTCCCCTCTCTGTCTCCCATTCTCCCTCTTGTCCCCTCCGTCTCCTATTCTCCCTCTTGTCCCCTCCCTGTCTCCCATTCTCCCTCTTGTCCCCTCTCTGTCTCCCATTCTCCCTCTTGTCCCCTCTCTGTCTCCCATTCTCCCTCTTGTCCCCTCCCTGTCTCCCATTCTCCCTCTTGTCCCCTCCCTGTCTCCCATTCTCCCTCTTGTCCCCTCCGTCTCCCATTCTCCCTCTTGTCCCCTCTCTGTCTCCCATTCTCCCTCTTGTCCCCTCCGTCTCCTATTCTCCCTCTGGCCCCCTTCCTGTCTCCCATTCTCCCTCTTGTCCCCTCCCTGTCTCCCATTCTCCCTCTTGTCCCCTCTCTGTCTCCCATTCTCCCTCTTGTCCCCTCCGTCTCCCATTCTCCCTCTTGTCCCCTCTCTGTCTCCCATTCTCCCTCTTGTCCCCTCCCTGTCTCCCATTCTCCCTCTTGTCCCCTCTCTGTCTCCCATTCTCCCTCTTGTCCCCTCCGTCTCCCATTCTCCCTCTTGTCCCCTCCGTCTCCTATTCTCCCTCTTGTCCCCTCCGTCTCCCATTCTCCCTCTTGTCCCCTCCGTCTCCCATTCTCCCTCTTGTCCCCTCTCTGTCTCCCATTCTCCCTCTTGTCCCCTCTCTGTCTCCCATTCTCCCTCTTGTCCCCTCCCTGTCTCCCATTCTCCCTCTTGTCCCCTCCCTGTCTCCCATTCTCCCTCTTGTCCCCTCTCTGTCTCCCATTCTCCCTCTTGTCCCCTCCCTGTCTCCCATTCTCCCTCTTGTCCCCTCCCTGTCTCCCATTCTCCCTCTTGTCCCCTCCGTCTCCCATTCTCCCTCTTGTCCCCTCTCTGTCTCCCATTCTCCCTCTTGTCCCCTCCCTGTCTCCCATTCTCCCTCTTGTCCCCTCCCTGTCTCCGATTCTCCCTCTTGTCCCCTCTCTGTCTCCCATTCTCCCTCTTGTCCCCTCCCTGTCTCCCATTCTCCCTCTTGTCCCCTCCCTGTCTCCCATTCTCCCTCTTGTCCCCTCTCTGTCTCCCATTCTCCCTCTTGTCCCCTCCCTGTCTCCCATTCTCCCTCTTGTCCCCTCTCTGTCTCCCATTCTCCCTCTTGTCCCCTCTCTGTCTCCCATTCTCCCTCTTGTCCCCTCCGTCTCCCATTCTCCCTCTTGTCCCCTCTCTGTCTCCCATTCTCCCTCTTGTCCCCTCCCTGTCTCCCATTCTCCCTCTTGTCCCCTCTCTGTCTCCCATTCTCCCTCTTGTCCCCTCTCTGTCTCCCATTCTCCCTCTTGTCCCCTCCCTGTCTCCCATTCTCCCTCTTGTCCCCTCCGTCTCCCATTCTCCCTCTTGTCCCCTCTCTGTCTCCCATTCTCCCTCTTGTCCCCTCCTGTCTCCCATTCTCCCTCTTGTCCCCTCTCTGTCTCCCTATTCTCCCTCTTGTCCCCTCCCTGTCTCCCATTCTCCCTCTTGTCCCCTCTCCTGTCTCCCATTCTCCCTCTTGTCCCCTCTCTGTCTCCCATTCTCCCTCTTGTCCCCTCCCTGTCTCCCATTCTCCCTCTTGTCCCCTCCGTCTCCCATTCTCCCTCTTGTCCCCTCTCTGTCTCCCATTCTCCCTCTTATCCCCTCCCTGTCTCCCATTCTCCCTCTTGTCCCCTCCCTGTCTCCCATTCTCCCTCTTGTCCCCTCCCTGTCTCCCATTCCCCCTCTTGTCCCCTCCCTGTCTCCCATTCTCCCTCTTATCCCCTCCCTGTCTGTCTCCCATTCTCCCTCTTATCCCCTCCCTGTCTGTCTCCCATTCTCCCTCCTGTCCCCTCTCTGTCTGTCTCCCATTCTCCCTCTTATCCCCTCCCTGTCTCCCATTCTCCCTCTTATCCCCTCTCTGTCTCCCATTCTCCCTCTTGTCCCCTCTCTGTCTCCCATTCTCCCTCTTGTCCCCTCTCTGTCTCCCATTCTCCCTCTTATCCCCTCCCTGTATCCCATTCTCTAGTTAGTTCAGAAAGTAGAAGGGCTGAACAGAGCTAAAGTATCAGGGATAAGGGACTCTACGCTACATGCATTCAAGTCATAGCCCTAAATTCAGCAGCTAAAAATGCAGGCAAGAGAGCACAGCACACACAAAAATCGCATTAGGATCAATTTTGAAAGATCCGACGAAGCTTACAGCTATATAGGACAGCTCCGCTTTAGAGGGATCAGAAGGCACTCAACTGTCCGTCTCACACTAATGACTGCTTATATTTCTTTGTCTAGGGCTGTTAGCCGGAATCCCCTTTGGAGTAGAGCTTCTTAGCAGCTTAGCCGGAGGGTAGGAGAGGGATTAGGCGCGTACCGAAAGAGCCCTGAACTAATGAAAGGGAGGAAAGCAAGGGAGCATCTTTAACCGGTTGACTCTTAGCTCTAATATTTCGTCTTCACTAGATTTCTATTCATCAAATTTTTTGCTGCACGCTAAGAATTGAAGTACAGGAAGCAAGCATATTGATAAAGTATGTTTTAAAAGTGGAATATTCTAGCAGCAAGGGGGATATTCTAGCGCCGAGAGGGATATTCTAGCGCTAAGTGTGATATTCAAGCACCGAGGGGGATATTCTAGCGCCAAGTGGGATATTCAAGCGCCATGTGGGATATTCAAGCGCCCTGTGGGATATTCAAGCGCCAAGTAGGATATTCTAGCACCAAGTGGGATATTCTATCGCTAAGTGGGATATTCAAGCGCCATGTGGGATATTCTATCGCTAAGTGAGATATTCTAGCACCAAGTGGGATATTCTATCGCTAAGTGGGATATTCAAGCGCCATGTGGGATATTCAAGCGCCATGTGGGATATTCAAGCGCCATGTGGGATATTCAAGCGCCATGTGGGATATTCAAGCGCCATGTGGGATATTCAAGCGCCATGTGGGATATTCAAGCGCCATGTGGGATATTCAAGCGCCATGTGGGATATTCAAGCGCCTTGTGGGATATTCAAGCGCTATGTGGGATATTTAAGCGCCATGTGGGATATTCAAGCGCAAAGTGGGATATTCAAGCGCCAAGTAGGATATTCTAGCACCAAGTGGGATATTCTATCGCTAAGTGGGATATTCAAGCGCCATGTGGGATATTCTATCGCTAAGTGGGATATTCTAGCACCAAGTGGGATATTCTATCGCTAAGTGGGATATTCAAGCGCCATGTGGGATATTCAAGCGCCATGTGGGATATTCTATCGCTAAGTGGGATATTCTAGCACCAAGTGGGATATTCTATCGCTAAGTGGGATATTCAAGCGCCATGTGGGATATTCAAGCGCCATGTGGGATATTCAAGCGCCATGTGGGATATTCAAGCGCCAAGTGGGATATTCAAGCGCCAAGTAGGATATTCTAGCACCAAGTGGGATATTCTATCGCTAAGTGGGATATTCAAGCGCCATGTGGGATATTCTACCGCTAAGTGGGATATTCTAGCACCAAGTGGGATATTCTATCGCTAAGTGGGATATTCTATCGCTAAGTGGGATATTCAAGCGCCAAGAAGGGATATTCTAGTGCCAAGTGGGATATTCAAGCGCCATGTGGGATATTCTAGTGCCAAGGAGGGATATTCTAGTGCCAAGTGGGATATTCAAGCGCCATGTGGGATATTCTAGTGCCAAGTGGGATATTCTAGCACCAAGTGGGATATTCTATCGCTAAGTGGGATATTCAAGCGCCAAGTGGGATATTCAAGCGCCAAGTAGGATATTCTAGCACGAAGTGGGATATTCTATCGCTAAGTGGGATATTCAAGCGCCATGTGGGATATTCTATCGCTAAGTGGGATATTCTAGCACCAAGTGGGATATTCTATCGCTAAGTGGGATATTCAAGCGCCAAGAAGGGATATTCTAGTGCAAGTGGGATATTTAAGCGCCATGTGGGATATTCTAGTGCCAAGGAGGGATATTCTAGTGCCAAGTGGGATATTCAAGCGCCATGTGGGATATTCTAGTGCCAAGTGGGATATTCTAGCACCAAGTGGGATATTCTATCGCTAAGTGGGATATTCAAGCGCCAAGTGGGATATTCAAGCGCCAAGTAGGATATTCTAGCACCAAGTGGGATATTCTATCGCTAAGTGGGATATTCAAGCGCCATGTGGGATATTCTATCGCTAAGTGGGATATTCTAGCACCAAGTGGGATATTCTATCGCTAAGTGGGATATTCAAGCGCCATGTGGGATATTCAAGCGCCATGTGGGATATTCTATCGCTAAGTGGGATATTCTAGCACCAAGTGGGATATTCTATCGCTAAGTGGGATATTCAAGCGCCATGTGGGATATTCAAGCGCCATGTGGGATATTCAAGCGCCATGTGGGATATTCAAGCGCCATGTGGGATATTCAAGCGCCATGTGGGATATTCAAGCGCCATGTGGGATATTCAATCGCCAAGTGGGATATTCAAGCGCCAAGTAGGATATTCTAGCACCAAGTGGGATATTCTATCGCTAAGTGGGATATTTAAGCGCCATGTGGGATATTCTATCGCTAAGTGGGATATTCTAGCACCAAGTGGGATATTCTATCGCTAAGTGGGATATTCAAGCGCCATGTGGGATATTCAAGCGCCATGTGGGATATTCTATCGCTAAGTGGGATATTCTAGCACCAAGTGGGATATTCTATCGCTAAGTGGGATATTCAAGCGCCATGTGGGATATTCAAGCGCCATGTGGGATATTCAAGCGCCATGTGGGATATTCAAGCGCCATGTGGGATATTCAAGCGCCATGTGGGATATTCAAGCGCCATGTGGGATATTCAAGCGCCAAGTGGGATATTCAAGCGCCAAGTAGGATATTCTAGCACCAAGTGGGATATTCTATCGCTAAGTGGGATATTCTATCGCTAAGTGAGATATTCTAGCACCAAATGGGATATTCTATCGCTAAGTGGGATATTCTATCGCTAAGTGGGATATTCAAGCGCCAAGAAGGGATATTCTAGTGCCAAGTGGGATATTCAAGCGCCATGTGGGATATTCTAGTGCCAAGAAGGGATATTCTAGTGCCAAGTGGGATATTCAAGCGCCATGTGGGATATTCTAGTGCCAAGTGGGATATTCTAGCACCAAGTGGGATATTCTATGGCTAAGTGGGATATTCAAGCGCCAAGTGGGATATTCAAGCGCCAAGTAGGATATTCTAGCACGAAGTGGGATATTCTATCGCTAAGTGGGATATTCAAGCGCCATGTGGGATATTCTATCGCTAAGTGGGATATTCTAGCACCAAGTGGGATATTCTATCGCTAAGTGGGATATTCAAGCGCCAAGAAGGGATATTCTAGTGCCAAGTGGGATATTCAAGCGCCATGTGGGATATTCTAGTGCCAAAGAGGGATATTCTAGTGCCAAGTGGGATATTCAAGCGCCATGTGGGATATTCTAGTGCCAAGTGGGATATTCTAGCACCAAGTGGGATATTCTATCGCTAAGTGGGATATTCAAGCGCCAAGTGGGATATTCAAGCGCCAAGTAGGATATTCTAGCACCAAGTGGGATATTCTATCGCTAAGTGGGATATTCAAGCGCCATGTGGGATATTCTATCGCTAAGTGGGATATTCTAGCACCAAGTGGGATATTCTATCGCTAAGTGGGATATTCAAGCGCCATGTGGGATATTCAAGCGCCATGTGGGATATTCTATCGCTAAGTGGGATATTCTAGCACCAAGTGGGATATTCTATCGCTAAGTGGGATATTCAAGCGCCATGTGGGATATTCAAGCGCCATGTGGGATATTCAAGCGCCATGTGGGATATTCAAGCGCCAAGTGGGATATTCAAGCGCCAAGTAGGATATTCTAGCACCAAGTGGGATATTCTATCGCTAAGTGGGATATTCAAGCGCCAAGAAGGGATATTCTAGTGCCAAGTGGGATATTCAAGCGCCATGTGGGATATTCTAGTGCCAAGGAGGGATATTCTAGTGCCAAGTGGGATATTCTAGCACCAAGTGGGATATTCTATCGCTAAGTGGGATATTCAAGCGCCATGTGGGATATTCAAGCGCCATGTGGGATATTCTATCGCTAAGTGGGATATTCTAGCACCAAGTGGGATATTCTATCGCTAAGTGGGATATTCAAGCGCCATGTGGGATATTCAAGCGCCATGTGGGATATTCAAGCGCCATGTGGGATATTCAAGCGCCATGTGGGATATTCAAGCGCCATGTGGGATATTCAAGCGCCAAGTGGGATATTCAAGCGCCAAGTAGGATATTCTAGCACCAAGTGGGATATTCTATCGCTAAGTGGGATATTCTATCGCTAAGTGGGATATTCTAGCACCAAATGGGATATTCTATCGCTAAGTGGGATATTCTATCGCTAAGTGGGATATTCAAGCGCCAAGAAGGGATATTCTAGTGCCAAGTGGGATATTCAAGCGCCATGTGGGATATTCTAGTGCCAAGAAGGGATATTCTAGTGCCAAGTGGGATATTCAAGCGCCATGTGGGATATTCTAGTGCCAAGTGGGATATTCTAGCACCAAGTGGGATATTCTATCGCTAAGTGGGATATTCAAGCGCCAAGTGGGATATTCAAGCGCCAAGTAGGATATTCTAGCACGAAGTGGGATATTCTATCGATAAGTGGGATATTCAAGCGCCATGTGGGATATTCTATCGCTAAGTGGGATATTCTAGCACCAAGTGGGATATTCTATCGCTAAGTGGGATATTCAAGCGCCAAGAAGGGATATTCTAGAATAGAATATCCCTCTCGGCGCTAGAATATCCCCCTTGCTGCTAGAATATTCCACTTTTAAAACATACTTTATCAATATGCTTGCTTCCTGTACTTCAATTCTTAGCGTGCAGCAAAAAATTTGATGAATAGAAATCTAGTGAAGACGAAATATTAGAGCTAAGAGTCAACCGGTTAAAGATGCTCCCTTGCTTTCCTCCCTTTCATTAGTGGGATATTCAAGCGCCATGTGGGATATTCAAGCGCCAAGTGGGATATTCAAGCGCCAAGTAGGATATTCTAGCACCAAGTGGGATATTCTATCGCTAAGTGGGATATTCAAGCGCCAAGAAGGGATATTCTAGTGCCAAGTGGGATATTCAAGCGCCATGTGGGATATTCTAGTGCCAAGGAGGGATATTCTAGTGCCAAGTGGGATATTCAAGCGCCATGTGGGATATTCTAGTGCCAAGTGGGATATTCTAGCACGAAGTGGGATATTCTATCGCTAAGTGGGATATTCAAGCGCCATGTGGGATATTCTATCGCTAAGTGGGATATTCTAGCTCCAAGTGGGATATTCTATCGCTAAGTGGGATATTCAAGCGCCAAGAAGGGATATTCTAGTGCCAAGTGGGATATTCAAGCGCCATGTGGGATATTCTAGTGCCAAAGAGGGATATTCTAGTGCCAAGTGGGATATTCAAGCGCCATGTGGGATATTCTAGTGCCAAGTGGGATATTCTAGCACCAAGTGGGATATTCTATCGCTAAGTGGGATATTCAAGCGCCAAGTGGGATATTCAAGCGCCAAGTAGGATATTCTAGCACCAAGTGGGATATTCTATCGCTAAGTGGGATATTCAAGCGCCATGTGGGATATTCTATCGCTAAGTGGGATATTCTAGCACCAAGTGGGATATTCTATCGCTAAGTGGGATATTCAAGCGCCATGTGGGATATTCAAGCGCCATGTGGGATATTCTATCGCTAAGTGGGATATTCTAGCACCAAGTGGGATATTCTATCGCTAAGTGGGATATTCAAGCGCCATGTGGGATATTCAAGCGCCATGTGGGATATTCAAGCGCCATGTGGGATATTCAAGCGCCAAGTGGGATATTCAAGCGCCAAGTAGGATATTCTAGCACCAAGTGGGATATTCTATCGCTAAGTGGGATATTCAAGCGCCAAGAAGGGATATTCTAGTGCCAAGTGGGATATTCAAGCGCCATGTGGGATATTCTAGTGCCAAGGAGGGATATTCTAGTGCCAAGTGGGATATTCTAGCACCAAGTGGGATATTCTATCGCTAAGTGGGATATTCAAGCGCCATGTGGGATATTCAAGCGCCATGTGGGATATTCTATCGCTAAGTGGGATATTCTAGCACCAAGTGGGATATTCTATCGCTAAGTGGGATATTCAAGCGCCATGTGGGATATTCAAGCGCCATGTGGGATATTCAAGCGCCATGTGGGATATTCAAGCGCCATGTGGGATATTCAAGCGCCATGTGGGATATTCAAGCGCCATGTGGGATATTCAAGCGCCAAGTGGGATATTCAAGCGCCAAGTAGGATATTCTAGCACCAAGTGGGATATTCTATCGCTAAGTGGGATATTCTATCGCTAAGTGGGATATTCTAGCACCAAATGGGATATTCTATCGCTAAGTGGGATATTCTATCGCTAAGTGGGATATTCAAGCGCCAAGAAGGGATATTCTAGTGCCAAGTGGGATATTCAAGCGCCATGTGGGATATTCTAGTGCCAAGAAGGGATATTCTAGTGCCAAGTGGGATATTCAAGCGCCATGTGGGATATTCTAGTGCCAAGTGGGATATTCTAGCACCAAGTGGGATATTCTATCGCTAAGTGGGATATTCAAGCGCCAAGTGGGATATTCAAGCGCCAAGTAGGATATTCTAGCACGAAGTGGGATATTCTATCGATAAGTGGGATATTCAAGCGCCATGTGGGATATTCTATCGCTAAGTGGGATATTCTAGCACCAAGTGGGATATTCTATCGCTAAGTGGGATATTCAAGCGCCAAGAAGGGATATTCTAGAATAGAATATCCCTCTCGGCGCTAGAATATCCCCCTTGCTGCTAGAATATTCCACTTTTAAAACATACTTTATCAATATGCTTGCTTCCTGTACTTCAATTCTTAGCGTGCAGCAAAAATTTGATGAATAGAAATCTAGTGAAGACGAAATATTAGAGCTAAGAGTCAACCGGTTAAAGATGCTCCCTTGCTTTCCTCCCTTTCATTAGTGGGATATTCAAGCGCCATGTGGGATATTCAAGCGCCAAGTGGGATATTCAAGCGCCAAGTAGGATATTCTAGCACCAAGTGGGATATTCTATCGCTAAGTGGGATATTCAAGCGCCAAGAAGGGATATTCTAGTGCCAAGTGGGATATTCAAGCGCCATGTGGGATATTCTAGTGCCAAGGAGGGATATTCTAGTGCCAAGTGGGATATTCAAGCGCCATGTGGGATATTCTAGTGCCAAGTGGGATATTCTAGCACCAAGTGGGATATTCTATCGCTAAGTGGGATATTCAAGCGCCAAGGAGGGATATTCTAGTGCCAAGTGGGATATTCAAGCGCCAAGGAGGGATATTCTAGTGCCAAGTGGGATATTCTAGCGCCAAGTGGGATATTCTAGCGCCAAGTGGGATATTCTGGCGCCAAGTGGGATATTCTAGCGCCAAGTGGGATATTCTAGTGCCAAGTGGGATATTCAAGCGCCATGTGGGATATTCTAGTGCCAAGAAGGGATATTCTAGTGCCAAGTGGGATATTCAAGCGCCATGTGGGATATTCTAGTGCCAAGTGGGATATTCTAGCACCAAGTGGGATATTCTATCGCTAAGTGGGATATTCAAGCGCCAAGTGGGATATTCAAGCGCCAAGTAGGATATTCTAGCACGAAGTGGGATATTCTATCGCTAAGTGGGATATTCAAGCGCCATGTGGGATATTCTATCGCTAAGTGGGATATTCTAGCACCAAGTGGGATATTCTATCGCTAAGTGGGATATTCAAGCGCCAAGAAGGGATATTCTAGAATAGAATATCCCTCTCGGCGCTAGAATATCCCCCTTGCTGCTAGAATATTCCACTTTTAAAACATACTTTATCAATATGCTTGCTTCCTGTACTTCAATTCTTAGCGTGCAGCAAAAAATTTGATGAATAGAAATCTAGTGAAGACGAAATATTAGAGCTAAGAGTCAACCGGTTAAAGATGCTCCCTTGCTTTCCTCCCTTTCATTAGTGGGATATTCAAGCGCCATGTGGGATATTCAAGCGCCAAGTGGGATATTCAAGCGCCAAGTAGGATATTCTAGCACCAAGTGGGATATTCTATCGCTAAGTGGGATATTCAAGCGCCAAGAAGGGATATTCTAGTGCCAAGTGGGATATTCAAGCGCCATGTGGGATATTCTAGTGCCAAGGAGGGATATTCTAGTGCCAAGTGGGATATTCAAGCGCCATGTGGGATATTCTAGTGCCAAGTGGGATATTCTAGCACCAAGTGGGATATTCTATCGCTAAGTGGGATATTCAAGCGCCAAGGAGGGATATTCTAGTGCCAAGTGGGATATTCAAGCGCCAAGGAGGGATATTCTAGTGCCAAGTGGGATATTCTAGCGCCAAGTGGGATATTCTAGCGCCAAGTGGGATATTCTGGCGCCAAGTGGGATATTCTAGCGCCAAGTGGGATATTCTGGCGCCAAGTGGGATATTCTAGCGCCAAGTGTGATATTCAAGCGCCATGTGGGATATTGAAGCGCCAAGTGAGATATTCTAGCACCAAGTGGGATGGATATTCTAACGCCAAGTGGGATATTCTAGCGCCAAGTAGGATATTCTAGCACCAAGTGGGATGGATATTCTAACGCCAAGTGGGATATTCTAGCGCCAAGTGGGACAGTCTAGCGCCAAGTGGGATATTCAAGCGCTGAGGGGATATTCAAGCGCCAAGTGGGATATTTAAGCACCAAGTGGGATATTTAAGCACCAAGTGGGATATTTAAGCGCCAAGTGGGATATTTAAGCACCAAGTGGGATATTTAAGCGCCAAGTGGGACATTTAAGCGCCAAGTGGGATATTCAAGCACCAAGTCGGATTGTCAAATGCTGATGGGACTTTATAGCGCCAAGTCGGTTATTCTTGCGCTAAGTGGGATATTCTAGCGCCAAGTGTGATATTCAAGCGCCAAAGAGGGATATTATAGCGCCAAGTGGGATATTCTAGCGCCAAGTGGGATATTCTGGCGCCAAGTGGGATATTCTAGCGCCAAGTGTGATATTCAAGCGCCATGTGGGATATTGAAGCGCCAAGTGAGATATTCTAGCACCAAGTGGGATGGATATTCTAACGCCAAGTAGGATATTCTAGCACCAAGTGGGATGGATATTCTAACGCCAAGTGGGACATTCTAGCGCCAAGTGGGATATTCAAGCGCTGAGGGGATATTCAAGCGCCAAGTGGGATATTTAAGCACCAAGTGGGATATTTAAGCACCAAGTGGGATATTTAAGCACCAAGTGGGATATTTAAGCACCAAGTGGGATATTTAAGCGCCAAGTCGGATATTTAAGCACCAAGTGGGATATTCTAGCGCCAAGTGGGATATTTAAGCGCCAAGTGGGACATTTAAGCGCCAAGTGGGATATTCAAGCACCAAGTCGGATTGTCAAATGCTGATGGGACTTTATAGTGCCAAGTCGGTTATTCTTGCGCTAAGTGGGATATTCTAGCGCCAAGTGTGATATTCAAGCGCCAAAGAGGGATATTATAGCGCCAAGGGGGATATTCAAGCAAGCAAAAACAAAAAAATCAGCTCCAAAAAACCCCATCATACCTCCATAACGGTAGCCTCCAGATCCTCGTGATAGACCAATCGCTTTTTCAACTTGCGCAACGCCAATTCGCAGATATGCGCCATCAAGTTGCCCATGCCGTCGCCTGAATGAGCCGAAGTCGGCACCAAACTGATGTATTCATCGAAATTTTTATTCTCACTCGATAGGCAAACGTTCAACTCCTGCGGGGTGGATTAGTTGGTGGATTTAGGCTTTGGCGCGCTGAACTGAGCAAGGATTCTAACGAGGAAAATTAATTAATAATATGAACGGGACTGCCCAAAGCAGGCTAGCCATATCTCCGGCTAAGAAGGCAATGGCAATCATCAATCATTACTAGCTAACCAATTTTTTTGTAGATTGGCCTTATCTGACGTCGAACCATAATTCATGCCGATATAAAACTAATAGGGTACCTGGCCACAATGCTTGCACTTATAAAATTAAAGGCGAATAGGACTAAAAAAATTACTATATTATATTATTTATATCAGCAAGACACTTTGCTACACTAAAGATACGATAACAATATAATATTGTAAAAAAGTATTATATTGTAAAAAATCAATCCCTTAACCAAATCTGAGACACTAATTCATCATTTCAGTAAATCAAAGCTACTAGCTATTCTATCACATCCGTATATCAAAGAAAATCGTCTCACAACTTTAGTAGATCATGAAGGTCCTATTATATCACTCCAGTAGATCTAAGTGATTAATTATACACTTCAGTAGATCAAGTCTATTCTTTCACCACTTCAGTAGATCAAAGCTAAAATTTCGTCACTTCGGTAGATCTAAGCTACCACTTTATCATTTCAGTAGATCAAAGCTACCATTTTATCATTTCAGTAGATCAAAGCTACCATTTTATCACTTCAGTAGATCAAAGCTACCATTTTATCACATCAGTAGATCATAGCTACCATTTTATCACTTCAGTAGATTAAAGCTACCATTTTATCACTTCAGTAGATTAAAGCTACCATTTTATCACTTCAGTAGATCAAAGCTACAATTTTATCACATCAGTAGATCAAAGCTACTATTCTATCACTTCAGTAGATCAAAGCTATCATTTCATCATTTCAGTAGATCAAAGCTATCATTTCATCACTTCAGTAGATCAAAGCTACCATTTTATCATGTCAGTAGATCAAAGCTACCATTGCATCACTTCAATATATCAAAGCTACTTCAGTATATTAAAGCTACCATTCCATCACTTCAGTAGATCACGACAGTTCTGACTAACCTGCATAGCAAACTGCGCCACAACCTGATTAAGCCGATCTTGAAAATCATTTCTAGTAGTTGGCGCCTGTTTTTTCAACGTGGCATAAACGTCAACGTTAGGATTTCTCTGCCAATCGTACAGTCGATCAATTTTGTTCAGGGCGACAATAAAGGGAGTGCCGCGATCCTTTAACAATTGAATACTTTCAATAGTTTGCGGCTCAATGCCGTGCATAATGTCAACAACTAGGATGGCAACGTCGCATAGGCTGGAGCCGCGGGATCGCAAGTTGCTAAACGATTCGTGACCGGGAGTGTCGATGATCAATAATCCGGGCAAGCGCATTTCCGACTGGTTGAAAGATTTCACCATCCGAGTAGCTAACAGGATTGAAGCGGCCGGCACGTTGGTGGCGCCAATCTGCTGGGTGATGCCGCCAGCTTCACCGTCTTGTACATGAGTTTTACGCAGCTTGTCTAGGATAGACGTCTTGCCAGTATCGACGTGGCCGAGTACGCACACTAGCGGACAGCGCAGGAGAACGTCGGGCAAATCTACGCTTGCTTCGGCTTTGGCTAGGGCCGATTCACGGCGCTGAGCGATGCGCTGGCGAGCCCGTTCAATTGGATCGACATCGTCGTCTTTGTCGGCTGCGGAAGAAGCGGCATCATCGTCAGATTCCTCGTCATCGTCATCAGAGTCATCCTCATCATCGTCTGAGGCGGCCGCCTCAGCGTGCTGTTTGTCTCTAGCGTTCTTCGGCGTAGCCACAGGTGCCCATTCGTCTTTGGTCTCAATCTTGTCCCAGGTGGTGTCAATGGCGGCGTCCTCCCACGATTCGGGGACAGCTTCGTCAGCGGCTTTCACAGCATCAACTGGAGCCGGCTTAGGCTCAGATGACTCCTGGGTTGCCTGCGACGCTGCCGGACGGTGTCGCTTCAGCTTCTCGTATTTCGGCTTCTTTTTTTGCTGCTGCTCCTGCTGCTGGGTGGCTTCCTCTCCGGCTGCGGGCAGTTCCACTCCGCTCAGCTGAATCATCTGCTGCAACCGCTGCATGTCCTGCTTCTGCTTTTGCGTCAAAAATTTGCCCTCCTCTTTTAGACGTTTCTTGCGCTCCTTCTCCTTTTGCTTGCGCCGTTCTTTCCGCTCGCGCTCTAATCGCTCTTCTTCCTCGCGCCGCTGACGCTCCTCTTCGCGTTTCCGTTCGGCCTCCTCTTCCTTACGGCGTAGCTTTTCTTCTTCTTCGCGCTGCTTCTCCAATTGCTGCTTGATCAGCTTGGCCACGGCGCTAGTGGGCTTCTTGGCTTCGCCGCCAGCAGCCGCCGCTCCGCCAGACGGGGCCGCCGCCGCAGCCGCTTTCTTCTCCTTTTCCTTTTCTTTCTTCTTTAGCTTTTTCTTTTTGGCAGCCGACATTTCTTTATCCTCTGCTTTGCCGTCTTCTCCAGCAGCATCTCCAGCGTTGTCATCATTGTCCGCTTTCTCTACGCTAGGCTCCTTCGCATTGTCCGCTGGCTTCTTTTCTTCTGGCTGTTGTTTCTCTTGTTGCTCCTGTTTGTCGGCCAATTTTTCCGTCGAATCTTCAACTGGCTTATTTGCGGCGCCATCGTTGGCTGCTTTTTTAGCTTTCTCCCGCTCTTTCTTCTCCTTTCGCTTGTCGGCATTAGTCTTTGTTGTTGTTGTTGTCGTTGTTGGAACGGCCGGCACACCGTTCTTTTCGATGTCCTCTTTTTTCTTAGCAGCAACATCGTTTTCTTGATTAGCTTCTTGACCGGCAGCGGGGGCGGCGGCCTTGCCAGCCGCGGCCGACTTCTTGCCAGCCTTTCCGGCGGCAGCCTTGCTACCCCCGGCCTTCTTTTTGTCCTCTTCAACGTACATGGCCTCCAATTGTTTCATCATTTCTTCCTCGTCGGCCATGTCTATAAGCTGGTTAGTTGGGCTAGATTTTCAATTTTTTTATTGTTTTCTTTAAGATGGTTTGGCAGCGTGCCAAATTTGAACTGGAAGTGTAATAAAATGCCAGAATGCTTAGTCAGTCATAAGAAAGGATAAAATTAATATATATTAAGGAGCTGCAGTTGTGGCTCATTGGCTTAGTCAGTTTGACTAAGATCCTGGATTCGATTCTACTAAGCTTAAAGAAACTATTCTTAAGTAAGGCAAATTAAACAACAGACTGAGAGGCAATTTTTCCCCAGAAATAAAAAGACTTAACTAGACGCAAAATTATGGCAGCATTAAGACACGGAGGGAATGATTACATTATATAGATTTTGATAAAATTATTAAACAGATGCGCTACACTCTACTCGCATTCAGTAGCAATAAGAACATTTTACCTAATTTGGCAGGGTAAAAGGTTAACATTTTTTGCGGTACAAAAGGTGGTAAAATAACATCGAAATTAACATAATAAATTATTATGAAATCATTTAATTTGTTTTGATTCATTCATTGTCATTTTTTCACCACGGAAATACCTTCTATGGACGGCTACAAAACACCGAATCAATTTGGATCTACAATCGCCTAAAAAATACCACTTTTTCTAAGAAATGTTAAAGAATACCCCATGACGTCTATCAAAGTGGAAAAATCATCAAGTAAAATTATGTCTACTCAAAAATTATAGAAAAAAACTGTTAGTTAATTAAAAAGCGATTTAGTCAGTGTGAGGCCTCTCGTCTTCAATGCGCAGCATTTTCTTACGCTGCGCGAACATGTAGCAATACAGCTGAGGAAAGAAGACCAAATAGGATAGCATAACGGCTATCAGATAGTAACCATAGTCGAAGGCAATATTCCAACTATTGGGCATCGTCAATGAGTAAATGCCGCGTTTAGCTATGATTGGCAGGGCGGCATAGATGCACAGCAACTCCCCGGTAACGCCCATCGGGTACAGCACGATGAACAGGCTGTAACGGGCCCATAGCAACGGGAAGGGACGCCAGCCAATTAGGCTAAGCGCGTAGTAACCATAGCGCATCACTTCCGTGACGCTCCAGGCGATGATAAGCAGCATGCAGCCAATCGACTCGGTTACCGATGGGTCCGGCACGGTGTACAGAATGCCCCACACTAGCAGGACACGGGAGAACACCTGCACATTTCGGGTGAAGTGAAACTGAAGGCTTGTAAAACTATTGAGAGAACTGGCCAATCTGAAGGGGAATCTGGCCAATCTGAAGGGGAATCTGGCCAATCTGAAGGGGAATCTGGCCAATCTGAAGAGGAATCTGGCCAATCTAAAGGGGAATCTGGCCAATCTGAAGGGGAATCTGGCCAATCTGAAGAGGAATCTGGCCAATCTAAAGGGGAATCTGGCCAATCTAAAGGGGAATCTGGCCAATCTAAAGGGGAATCTGGCTTATTTAAAGGGAAAACTGGCCAATCTGAAGTGGAAACTGGCAAATCTAAAGGGAAAACTGACCAATCTGAAGTGGAAACTGGCAATTGGCCAATCTAAAGGGGAAACTATGTGGAGTTCCAATCTAAGTGGTCGCAAAGTGCAAACTTACTTCTCAAGCTTCACAAAAGCTTGCTTACCTGAACGGCCGTGGTAAACACTGGGGATCTAACCAGACGAACAGCCGAGTGCACAATCTCAAGCATGGCGGCAGTTTGAAACACGCGCAGCAGCATAGTAACAGACGGATAAGGCGGGGCATTATTTAATGCGGATAGCTCGGCTAATAGCAGTATGGCAAGCCAGCCAATGCATTGCAGGCCATTATACAATAATAAATAGGCGGCTCCAACTTTCATGCTTTAGTATTTCTTCGTATTGATTTAATACGTATAAATTTGTATAAATTTTAGTATTTAGCTCTGAAATTGAGCAGTGTCAATTAAAGTTATAAAACATATTATCTAGACAGACTTTAACAACTACACATTAAAAAATACATATAGAGTTGGAAGTAAGCATGGCTACTTACTTAAAGAAAATTATTGAATTTTTTATTTTTTATAACTATTTTATATTCAATTTATAAACCCTTTTAGTACAGATGCTAAATTCTTTGTTTCAATAAAATTTAAATTTATTTCATACAGCATTCTATACAGCAATAGACTATTTTTTTAATAATATTTTTACTTTGATAGCTTAGTAAGCAATAATTTATTGTACATATGTTTGAAAATAAAAATTTTGTTTCAGATTTATAGAAATTCCAGAGGAAATTTAAGACTTTGGGCTCCACAGAACTAGTAAGAAAACATTATAGAGTTTAGAGTTTGGGCTTGCTAATATTGGTTGCAGCAATAAATTAGCTAATTATGTATTATGGAATATATTATAGGCAATAAACAAATTGGCTAGGTTAGATAAGGTTGGCTTATTTTATGTATTAAAGATAATGTGGATAATAGCTAAGTAGCTGAAGAAATAGATTCATATTCATATTCTAATAAGGTTTATAGTTAAACTTTTAAATTTTTAAACTGGGCTTCTATTTGTTAGTTAGTTACCAATTTTTTTATACAATCAAATCCAGTCCATTTTGGCAACTATCACTTAAACAACAAGTTAGATTTCTAGTGAAAAATGTAAATATAAGTCTAGGTTTCATAGCATCTATAGTAGCATAAACCTTGCAACCTAGGAATCACTCAAGAGTACTATCAGTAAGCTAAAAGGTTTGATGACTATGTAGGCAATAGCCTATGTGCATAGTATTAACATAAGCAATAGCTGCTACAAGAGGATTAACCTAAAGAGTAATAGCCAGAAAAGTAGTAGCCTAAACAATTTAATACAGTTTGATAGGAATTGGCAAGAGCAACAAGGACACTGCTATCTTTACACTTATATTGACTGCTCTGTGGCAGCTAAAACTACAAATTAGAGTATGATTTGAAATTGTTTTTAGAGGCAATATAACAAAAGGCAGGTACTCCCTTGTGGTATATAGCTAGTAAATTCACTTTTACTATCAGCCAAAGGCAAAGTAAGGTAGTTGATTTGAAATGTACCAATTGCAATACCAATTTAAGATACTTAGAAATAGACCCAGTGAGACAATATATTTACTCTAGGATTTGCCCAGCATAACCACATAGCAACATAGACCTGCTAAGTGGCAAAGGCTACACAATGTAGTTGCAATGTGAGCCAAGTAGCAGATATTGATATTGGCACCATAGATTATATGCTAAGTACTACTGGTTGCATTTGATATATAATAAAAAGGTCTAAAAAACCTAATCCATGTCTGCTAGCTTATATTGTTAATTTCAAGTATAGTAAATAGTAACATAACATTGCATAGTAAATAGACCAGATAATTTATAGATATCAAATTTAAATTGCACATACATTATTGCCCAACAATTAATAATGGTATAGATAGTTTAACAATATGAACATAGGCAAGTTGCAATTTTATAATTGGATAGAATGGCTATTATAGCCATGGATATAATAGCCATGAACTTATAACTATTCATTGAGACTTACTTGCATCTGAATCAAATAGAAATTGCCAATTAATTTCCTATGTTGTACCCTGGGTTTTTTGTGTCAAATAGGCCTTATGGCATGATAAAATTGGAAATAACAGGATGACATTCAGATTATCCTATCAGCTGACAGGACAATTTTAATTTTTTTCCAACATTTATCAAAGTCAAAGATTACTTTAAGTTGGAGACCAGAATTCAGAAATGATAGAAAGCTACTTAAATTTCCTATGAGGCAACAAAAGTAGGGAATTTGAGTTTTTACCATGATTGAAATGAATGAAATTGGCACTTAGGATAAGGAACTATTGGGATAATAACCCTGGCATAATAAAATTTGAAATGAAAAGACAAAATTCAGACTGTCCTGTCAACTGACAAGACAATCTTGACAAAAAATCCAGGTTCTGCCTATACATAGGTGCACAACTAGAAAAATTTGGTCAGCTGGTGCGACTTGGTTTTAAAAAAAATTGCGACTTACTTTTGGTCAAAGTTTGAAGGACCAAAAAAAAGGTCCCGCGAACCATTTTTGCCTGAATCTTTCCAATTCTTCTCCATTTTGCGACTTACCCCCTCGTTTTTGCGACTTACCTCCATTTTTGTGACTTACCTCCCTGTTTTTGCGACTTACCCCCTTGTTTTTCACCAATTTTGTGACTTACAATGCTGATTTTGCTACTTTTATCTACGATTTTGTGACTTACCTTGGTCAGCCACCAAATCAGTGGGACAGATCAGCCGACTTGGCCGACTATTGTGCATGTATGTGCCTATAGTCTGGGAGATTTCACTTATACTACAATTTTCTGGCATAACGGGTGATCGGTAAAAATCTGGACATTTCTATTTTCTACCATAGACAAATTCGCAGAGGGCAAAGACTTAAAACTTTGCTTGAAAGTGAAACTGGGGATGTCCTCTTCTGCCAAAGACGTGAGCTGCCCCAGTTTATTACGTTGCAACAGAGATGCAGGCTCTAAGTGAAGAACAACGTCGGAAACTGGTTGTACAATACAAGATTGAGCACCCAGAGCAGAGCAACAACGCTGTGGCAAGATATTTTGCTGAGCTTGGCATCCCAAGATCAACTGTTTATGGAATCCTGGATTGCTACTCGGAGGTTGGTGAGGCAGCTGTGCTGCACAAGGAAGGATCCAGGTGACCTGCGACCAAGGTCAATGACAGCCTGATGAAGCGGATGGCCAACGACGCCAGGCGGGGCTTGTCCCAGCGAGAAATCGCCAGCAAATTCGACATCAGCCAATCGTATGTCAATGAGATCCTCAAGAAGCAGGGGCTGAGTGCTTTCAAGAAGGAGAAAGTGCCATTCTTCTCGGCTGAGCAGGCGGAGCGCCAGCGAGTGCGGATTGACTGACTTTACCGGGCTGTGCTGGCTGGAGATGATGGCGGCTTGGACATAATCATGGATGATGAGTCCTACTTCCCACTGTCGTCCAGCGTCATCCCTGGAAATAGGTACTACTACGCCACAGCTCGGGGCGACGCACCAGATGAAGTCCGGTTTTCTCCCACAAAGAAGTTCGAGGACAAGGTCTTGGTTTGGCTGACCATCAGCAAGAACGGCATGTCCAAGGCCTTTTTCTGCCACGGGAGCTCCATGAACAAGGTCATCTACGCCAATGAGTGCATTCGCAAACGTCTCCTGCCATTCATCGAGGAGAGGCACTCAGATGGCAACTACCTGTTCTGGCCTGACCTGGCGAGCTGCCATTACACCCATGACATCATCGATGCCTTTCAAGAGACAGGTGTCAACTTCGTGAGCAAGGAGCTCAATCCACCAAATGTCCCGCAGCTGAGGCCCATTGAGGATTTCTGGGGCATGTTGAAGCAGAAGGTCTACCATCACAATTGGACAGCGGACAACCTGGAGCAGCTGGAGAACCGCATTCGGTACTGCCTCCGCCAGATGGACCTGTGCAGTGTACAGGCCATGATGGCCAACGTCAAGTCGCTGATCCGCCGTGCTCGGGCGGAGGGCATCAGCGTGACTTGGCATTGAAGCAGCAACCCTTAGACACATTGTTTTTGATACCTGTTCAATGACACTCCATAAAACATGTTGATTGTTGACTTTTTTAAAGTACAAAAAAAGTCCAGATTTTTACCAATCACCCTGTAAATATAGTTGCGCAACTTGAAAAATTC
Organism: Macrostomum cliftonense; assembly: GCA_950096795.1. NCBI lineage: Eukaryota > Metazoa > Platyhelminthes > Macrostomidae > Macrostomum > Macrostomum cliftonense. Next base: position 334,486 of record CATNEM010000212.1, on the reverse strand, counting down.
AGTCAGCCAGTGCAATTTGTTTAAAAAAAATTTGCAACTTACCTTGGTCAGCCACCAAATCATTGGCTGACTATTGCGCATGTATGGGCATAAATTTGGATTTTTTAATGAGTCTAGCATAAGGTCTAGTGTAAATGTACCCTAATGGATTGTGGTATAAGACTATTGGCATAAATTCTTCAATGATGGCTGATTAGTATAAATATTATATTTGTATCAACTTTGATTCTTAAAAGTAAAAGAGGATATATTTCTTTTTTGGTTGATTTTATCAATCAAATGACAACTATTAAAATAATTATAATGAATTTATGACTTGCCTATACTATACAAATTATCATATTTTCCATGTTGAAAAAAATTGAATTCTTGTCTATTTTAATTTAATTTAATTAGACACCTAATACATCTATGATAAATATTGTCCTTATCTATTTATTATTCTTTTTTTGCTTGACAAGTATGACTCTATATTGATCATAAACTCTAATTCTATCATCTCCGAGTGTAATTTTTGGGTTATTTTCTGTTGGTATAGGCCTAAGCCTAGCATATATGACAGAATTTTACACTATATTGCCCTGATGGGTTTATTTTTTGCAAGGCACAGGATACAAAATCGCATCATGTTCTTAATTTCAAGGGGCAATTTCAAGGTTTGGGATACTTTTTTAAAGTCTTATTCAAGCAGTCTTTTATTGAGAAGCATTAAAAATATCAGGATATGAAATTGCATCCTTTATCAAATTTCAGGATGAAATTCTTAAAGATAAGATGCTATAGCATCCCTATACTATAGCACAAAAATAAACCCAGTTGCCCAGCATAAGCACTAGCAAAATCCTGATTATCATGTTATGCCAATGCATGGTCTTTGCAGATTATAGTAGAGAGTATAAGAAATTAGAAATAGCCAAAAATATAAAAAATAGCTAAACCTACTATTTACCAAACTGGGATATACAAAATTGGGACTACAATCTATCTATTTATTTTTCTTGATGCAAAAAGTGTATACCTACATAGTTAGAAAGAAATAAAAAAAGAAATGAGTAATTTAGTCCTCCTTAAAAATGATTTAAGATTTTGCCTACAGGATAAAATATGCATGGCAATAGCAAATAGATAGCTATAAATGATGCATATGAATTTGATAAAAGGTGCGAAATTAAAAAAATCTCCTGTTACATCCTAAGGTTGCTTAGTAGAAACTAAAATGAAAAAAATATTAGTTCAGCAAGTTTAAAAAATTTTTCCTAATTTTTTACTCCATTAATGTGAATGATAAATTAGGCTACTTAAAAGCAAAGGGTTAAACGTAAATAATTGAAAATCTATATTATATAATATTTGGTTATTAGTAATAATGCACATCTTAATATCAGCAAAAAATAAACTTGACAGCCTGACTACTCTGGGCTAGCCTTTGGACATCAAATTGGTATGGAGGCGGGGGTAAAGTGAGGGCGAGGTTTGAAAGGTTTTTCCTCCCGGGGTGAATGTTAAATTGTGCGCTCAGAGTTCGCAGTTGAAATCACGGGGAATTTTCTTCGAAACCGATTGTCGATTTAACAAAACTGGTGCTGATATTCGGGGAGTCCCACAGCTGGGTCCACAAAGTCCTGGGGGAGGGTAGCTAAGCGGTCTTGATGGCACAAACTCTAACGATGGATGCTCGGAATTCGTTTTACACTCGATTATTTATTTTGCCTTCTCGGGACTATTAATTGCCCAAGTTTTTGGCGATTTGAATAAATTTAGGTAGTGTTGGGGACGCACTTTTTCGCTCGCGTCGCAATTATTTTTTCGGCCACATTCTTTTCCTCTACTGATGGGCAGTAGTGTGACGCTTAACCCCGGTCCTTTTTCCATTTTCATACAGGCCAGTAAAGGTCTCTAGGCCCTTTATATCTAGAGCCATAAATCACTGTTCCCAGACAGTCTGACCCCTGCTTTGACAGCTTTTAGGCGCCAGGTGGTGTCTACGGGACACGTGACTGTGGCAACTTCTTTTGTTCCCTTTTTGACAGCTAGACATCCCTTCCCCCCTAATTCTATTGTTCTCTTTTTGGTTTTTTCGATACTTTTTGACAGTTAGACTTCTGACCCCTAAAAGTACTTTGGGATTTAAGATTAGGATTTTCTCTTCACTTTCTTCAACTTCTACGCGTTAAAAGGATTAATCTGTATGTTTTTGCGTCTCTGTAGGATAATCTGCTGCGGAAACCCATAAATCATTTTGCCCGTAAATCATCATTTTTTGGCGCCATCTGTCGTGTGATTTATGGTCCCCGGAGACTGGGTTAGGATCCCCTGATCGGGTAGGGTCACGTGATCAGACCATCAGCCTATCAGAAAATTACACGACCGTTAAAACAAACGGTGCCTGACCAATTGGAAAAATCGGCGATCAGTTTAACAAATCGGCGCCAGGCGCGCCTATTTAAAGGCGCTGCCGGGCGCGCTCCATCTCCAGACGTTCTGACGGTTCGCTCTGAAGGTTCGGCGCGACGCTCTGAAGTCCCCGTCATACCCTGACAACCAGTTCAGACGGCCCCCGTAGTTCATTAAGCTTAACAGCTTCCCTTTAGTCAACGAGTCCCCCTAAAGTTATCGGCGATCAGCAACATCGATCAGCCCCATCACGGTTATCATCAGCCGTTGTTATCAGCACAGCTAGAGAACAGCTGCAACTGTCCAATTGTCGAGATTAGGCGAGAGCGACACGTACTAACGGTCGAGTGCGAGATCTACCTCGGTCACTGTGGAGTACGAGACGGTCTAAAGTGTAGTAATCTGATTGGTCTGGTGAGAGGTCACTTGATCTTGTCTAATCGGGTGTATTCCAGGTCGGTCCCCTTTTTTAGCAGCTTAATAGGTGTTGGCGCATTTCTCTCTTTGCTTATTTTGCGCTGATTTAGGGCAGTAAATATTAAGAAGTCATAATATATCGCTAACGTAGCTCATTGCTCTGATCATCATAGGCATTGAAAGTGATTAGGTGTGAAAGCTAAATTATTCAGTTTTTATACTCTTTTCGACTCTTTATTTACTCGCCATGCTGGCTCGGATGAGCAGCTAAATTAGTTGGCGCCGGTCATGGTGGACCAAAGGCGGACCAGTCATGCAGCCAGTCAGTCAGTAATTCATGCGATCAGAGTCCAGATTGAGGACTCAGCTTCGGCTGTACTTTAGTGCAGTTCGGGGCGCAGCGGCAGCCAAATTATTAATGTAACTTAATGTAATCTTTAGAGTAGTTAGGGCGCGCTTTCGGAAGAGGCTAATTAGGTCATTTCATCGCTTTGCGGCAGTTAGTTGAAGCATCGAGGCTAAAAGCTGGGATATTCCCTATCCACTCCTCTTAGTAATATAACAGTGCATTTCCGAGTCCACATAATCCGATCCATGCAAGAACCCCCTGCACAAGTCCTCTCTGAGCCTGCCTTGGTCATGCGATCTAGTCCCTGCAGTGTCCCTTAGTCGGCTATGACTTCGAGATTGACAGCTAAAAGACACTAGTTGTAGGTGGAAATCAGGCCTCAATTAGTCGGGAACTTGGTTTCGACAGGGCTGTTTGGTGATGCAGTCCACACAAGTTGGTGGCGGCGGGGCTGTCAGCTTCCCTTTGGGGCTGGCGGCTCTCTACCTTTCTTTATCTCCGTGTCTGTCTCTCGCTGTCTTCTCCTAGCATAGGACCTAGCCGCTCGCCACATCCATCATGCTACCCCTGGGGCTGACCTCGAGATCGGGAATGGGAGGCCAGAGTTGTCGATATAGGCAATAAGATCGGCGCTCTGAGGCCGCGTCGGTAAAACGACAAAGCCGAAACCCAACAGTAGTACAATGTTGTAGGGCTTACTTTCAGTAGCTTGCCGCTGCCCACCGCTAATTAGCAGAGAAGGAACTATTAGCTTAATCTAGCGCGAGTCTTAATAATAATCCTCCTTTGAGTCACGGATCTTTATTCAGTTTAGATTCGAGAGAGACTCTATCAAGTCAAAGAAAAGGCTAGGAGCTATAAGGCTAAAGTTTAATGCAAGGCGCAGAGGTGCAGAGAATTTAAGCGGCGCAAGTTGACATCAGCGTTAAGAACAACAAAATAAAGGGCGCCTCGAGTATAGCGCACTTGCTTTTGGACCAACCTAGCTGACATCACAGTACTGGAACAGGGTGTGTACGGGTCGGTCAGGTACCTGACACGGCATCCATTTTTGTCACTGTGGACGAGCCGTGCGGTGAATTGAGTTCTTCGCCTCCCCCTAAACTGGACCGCTCCGATCTGCGGACTGTTAGCCCCCTGAATCCATACCCCGTAAGGTTCGTAAGTGCTCCGGAGTCTGGGCAATGTCCTCCTGTGTGAAGTTCCGGTCAGGGGGTGGCGTAGGCAGTGGGGCTATGTCTATGGCTGAAATCCTATAGTTGGTTAGGTAGAGTGCCTTGGCACTGATTCCCTTACCCACGTTTACCCGGCAAGGCCGCAGCTGCCACAGCATGTAAAAGAAAACTTGAGAATAAAAAGCTTCTTGGTTGCCAAAGCCAAATTCTTCGCTTGATTTTGAATTTATTATTTTTATTTCAGAATTTTTTATTACTTTAACCAAACCTGTACTTGGTGTCTGATCGATCCTACTATACAAATTACATCGTTATATTCACAACCGGTAGTATAGTAGCAAAACAAATTCTTTTCATTAAGGCATTTACGGCGCAATAAAACATTTTTTAGTGACTCTAAATCTGCAGAAAAAGTTTTGATGAAAACTAATAAAAACTACTACTTCTCATACGTTGCGCAAGAAGTCACAATATGAAACGGTGTGTAGTTTTCACGTCTTTGCGCAATCCTTACGCAGGTGGCTGTTACTGCTGACAAATGCCTACTTGTCAAAGCCTTTAGAAATGCTGTATTTTTACTTCAGATTTGAAAATGTATTTAAATTGTAGCATTAATTACTTGTGAATTCATATTTTTCACGAGGAAGTGAGAAAGTAAAAAATATCTTTAGTCCCCCTATGCCTATGATACCAAAATGTGTAGGCCTTAGGGGGTTAGGCCTAGGCCTATCTCTAACACAGATACTATAACGACTATAAGATAGGACCTACTGTAATGCCATTATAGTATCTGTGATCTCTAATAAATATGCCTATAAATTTATAAATTATATTTTGCTGAAAATGAAATTAATTGTTTTTAAATTTGTACATACTATAGTAACTATACTACTAGGCCTTCTGCAAACACATGTTCATATATTGATTCCCAAGTGGGTGGAATAGGCCTAAACAGAATGCAACTTGTTCAAATTGATTAAAAAAGCATTGAAAATAAAATGGGCCTAACCTAATGCATATCATATCATGTTATCTTAGCTGAGCAAAATAGAAAATTTAAGTTGATAATTCAAGCTATAAAAATTTAATAATAGCATAATCACAGAATGTCAGTAGTAGGCAAGACCACAAGGCACAACATTAATTGCAAGGCCTTGCCCATCTAATTTATTTTCTTAAAGCTAATTTTCTTTAATTTATTTTAATTAACCTTTACTGTTTAAAAGTTAGTTATAAATTATTTAATAAAATATGTATCAACAAACTTTTTCAAATAGTAAGTTAATAAAAGATTTACTTTAAATTGCATCAATGGCTAATGTTTGTCATAGCATTCCTTTAGTTCACAATTGCCTGTCTCTATACATAGTCATGAAGGTGGCCTCTAAGGGGGAAAATTTCCCTATGCACAAGCACAGTGCACAGAAAGGGTCTTGGTATATATTGGCACAAAAGTTCAGTGCACACAAAGGGTCTTGGCGCATATTGGTGTAAAACCTGGCCACACAAGGGTAATATAGGGTACTTTTCTATATAGAGCCAGGGTTAAGGGCATACATGCACAATAGGAGAATATTAACAAAACATAGCAAGTACTAAAGTAGGAAGATTTAGACAACAAGTGGCTTGCAGGAGCTTTTTTTGGTCTTTTAAACTTTTGCCCCAAGTAAGTTGCAAATTTTCTTTCAACTAAGTCACAAATGGCAAATAAATGGTACATAGATTGTCCCCCCAAAATTTATTCCAGCACACATTGTGCCACATTCTTAACTATGGGTCTATGCCATCTTAGCACCAAAATGGCAAAGTGGAATTGCACTTTTAAAAGCTCTCAATAATTGATTAAAGTTAATCAAAAGGCATTAATCAAAAGTGAGATGACTGCATTGTCTGTCATATATATCTACTTTGGTATGCAATCATTTGCAACTAGCTATTCTCATTAGAATGATGGCAAACTGAAGCTAGGCATAATTATAGTCCAACACTCCTAAAGAGTCAATGACAAGAGAATTTCAACTTACCCAGCTTCAGATCACAATTATTTAAGTAGGGTTGCTATGTGTTAATGATTGGGAAGCAAAGGTGAAAAAGTTATAGCAGTGCCTTAGACAGTGCTGTGTTTGATGGCATCAGATACAAATACCCATTTCTTAGTTCACTGCAAGCTATGTATAGCTGCTCCTACATATCACCTTTGGTATACAATCATTTGCATGTCCCTGTCCCCTTTGAATAATTGCAAACCAAAGCCCAGTAACCATTTTTAGTTGCTTATTACAATCCAGTCCTGAAATTTTCTTGTCATTCATCTTCCTAGCTTCAGTTTGCAATCATTTAAGGGAGGAAAGGACATGCAAATGATTGTATACCAATGATAATATATAGGAGTGGTGTAGCTTCTAGTGTCAGACAGTTGTCTACTTGTATGACTGTTGATTGACTGGTCTAGAATAGAAATGTTGGCACTTTTGAGTTTCTATTCCTTTCAATGGTGATTGCACCTTTTTTAATGGTGATTGCAACTTCCTGGAATGATTGTGAACCAAAGGAATACCATTTGTCACTACAGAATTAGGAATTAAATATGATTATTCATGTGATTAGAAAATTGTAATTACATAATCTTTTTAATGTCTGCAAGGCCTATATTGTTTGTCATAATTATAATTAAAATATCAATGAAAAGAGCATTATTTTTTTTAAATAGCATACATTACTATATTACAATAATAAAAAAGATTAATTATGCATTTAATTCTTGCTTTAGATTTTTAGTAATTTCCATAAGTTTATTTCAGAATAAGTTTTGTTATCTGGTTTTATTGGTACAGATGTAATGCAAAGTTGTAATAGTTTTTATCTTGTTCCACTATTGTAATCTGTAGTTATATTTACTAAGATATTAGTTTATATTATATTTTCTTTATTACTGCTTCATTAATATTTATGGTTGTGTCCTAGTCTAAACAGTATATTGTAGATCAGAGGGTCACAGCCTTTCACTTGTCTATTACTCTACTTTAAATTTTTCTTTCTTACCTACTTTTTGTACCTGGGGTGCAGGATCTAAGAATGAATCTAAGTATTAATCTACAAATGCTTTACCTGCATCTTTTCCTTCAAGTCTTCTTCTCCTAAAATAACCAAGACTTGGCTTGCAAGCACTAGACCTTTTTTGCTTGCAAATTTCTTATTGGAAGAGCTGAACTGAAACCTCATTGCACGTGAAAACTTGCATGTATTTATTATTTTTCCATAGAATTTGTTTTACTATATAAAATACACTAATATGCTAGACAAATTTTGCCTTATGAGTAATTATTTGTCTTAAAATTTAATAATGGAGTCTCATACAAACATTGCAGCTGTAGTTGCAAAAAAAGAACAATTTAGCCATGCCGCTAGCCAAAGATCTGTTGCACCCTTCGATGACCCAGGAGAAGCGAAAGCACAAGAAAAAGCGCTTGGTGCAGTCGCCAAATTCCTGCTTTATGGATGTCAAATGTCCAGGTGGGTAGCGCGATTGCAATTCAAAGCATTTCCCCAAAAACATTTTTACTGATCTTTATTTTTACTTTGTGACTACAATTAACAGGCTGTCTGAAGATCACCACAGTGTTCTCGCACGCTCAGACAGTGGTGGTCTGCGCCGGTTGCAGCACAGTCCTCTGTCAGCCAACCGGAGGCAAAGCCAGACTTACCGAAGGCTGCTCATTCAGAAACAAGACCTATTAAACTGAATGCTAACTGAGCCTTTTTATTCGACAGGATAAAAGTAAAGCAAGCAAAGCGAGTCTGATTGTTACTACTGATAGTAGAACTCTTAATGCTATGTTTATGGGGGCGCTTTATTGTGTGAAATAGTTATTAAGTTTTAATATGTTAATTTATAGTTGGGAGAAAAATGCTAAAATATTGATTTTTCGTAACACTGATTTGGGTGTTGGTCGGGTGTTAATTTTGCTATGAAATGTAATTTGAAAAAAATGAAATAATATTATTGTTTAACTGGATGCTAACCGTAGAGTGTCAACCTGTCTAATTCAATGAAATATACGGATCAGACTGTATCGCTTATTATAAATAAGCGAGTAGACAGATGGAACGAGTGGAGCTTGCAGTAAGCTGTGCGCACTAAAGCGTCTTTCGTTCGATCTTTGTTCGATTGTGGAATTAAAAAAATTGAAAAAAATCGTATGACTTTGTTTATTTATGCATTAGTTGACTTTTAGAGTTGCTTTGGGAAACTGGGAAGTGACAAAATATATATAGCAGTCTTTCCTAATTGCTCCAAGGCATCTTAGTGCAATCACAGCTAGGCTAATCTAATTTTCTTATTATTTACGTAGGAATTCCTTGCTATATGAATTAAGCGGTCATCAGATGAACTGCTGCAGCTGTGTGTTGCTGTTTGCTAATTGTTTTATCTATCAATCAGGGAAACTTATTTATTAGTACTGCAAGTAGATTACTATTCATTCAGATCTTTTTAGTCACTTCACTTCCCTTAGGGCACATCGCGACATATCTGCTCAAAATGAGTCGTATAATTCGTTAGTCTTAGTAGTTAGGGTGTACTCAGAGGGTCTCAGGTTCGAGACCTCGTCAGGAATAAACAGCTGTACACAGCCTTCGAATGTGGGAAGCAGTTAGCTTTGGTCGTGCCTAATAATTATTATTTAGACACCCGACCTTTCGATCAGATGTACAGCCCACGGCACAGCCGCAGCTAGTTGCGCGGCGCATCCGAGGGCTGTGTACAGCTGCTCAGTCCTGACGGGCTGGAGGGGCCGCAACACCCACACTAAATTTACCCAGCTCAAACTGGTACCCGATCTCAGCTAAGTGGGACTGAAGCAATGCGGGATTAAGTGCCTTGCTCAAGGGCACAAATTGTCTCCTAGGGCCGGGACTCGAACCCACGACCTTCCGGTCATGAGGCAGGCGCCCTAGCCACTAGGCTACAACTCCTCTCTTGGACTGTACATCTGTTGTATTTTCACAACATCGGATATGGAAATGCATCGTCCTGAGATACTTGGAAATCATTCATCCCAAAAAATTGGTCGTGCATTTCAATTCAACCTCGTGAATCACCACCTTGATGAAAAGAAAAGGAAGAACTGTCAGATTTTTTTACTGAAACGAAATGAATTTTAGGCGTTTTGAAATTCCAACTTTTTTAGGTTTAGGCGTTGTGAAGGATTGTACCTTTAGTTTTTGAGAAATTTATAGGCGTTACGTAATCAGATCGAATCACCATGGAGAATCGAATAATGAACCATAGGATTGCTCCGTCTTAGTGGACTTATCAGCTAATGAGGAATGAATGAAATAAGCAAAGAAGTAACATGGATAGTGTTTGTCTCTCTGTGATGCTTGTCAACCAATCAAAGATCGCCGCTGCACCCATTTGCTGCTCGAGGATTTCTGCTGCTGCAGAAGAAAAGTTCGAGAATGCCGTAGAAGCGGCAATTTCGCAAATCTTATTCAGTTAGCAGATTGAGCAAGACAATGTTCGTGTGGAAACTGTGCAGCCTCATTCACAAACGCAAGCTGCTAGTTGAAGAGGAGCGCAGGTTGAATCGTGTCAGCCAGGATCCAATCAGTGCTGACCAGTTTGTTAATGAGTTTCGCAGACGCTGCAAGTCCAAGGAGTTGCAATACGAGTTCAAGGTATCAAACTGTTTTGAGTATGGAATGCTCGCGTAAATATCAAATGACATTACTCAATTTTCAAAATGCATTCTTTTTTCCTTTTCTATATAGAATAACTTACTAGCTCTTCGGTGCCCCCCAGGGGGGGGGCGCAGACAGACATTTTAAATTACTCATGTACTCAACAGAAATCTGCCTAAGCAGCTAGAAAATCTCTGCAGCAAAATTAAAGTCTCCCAAGAAGCATAAAATCCTTTCATGTGTTTAGAAAATCTTCTAAATATAAATAAATCAAGCATAAAAATAAAGCAGTTAGACAATCGCCCGGGCACTTGAGAAATCTCCCAACCAGCTAGAAAATCTTTCCGAGCAGCTAGAAAATTTTTGAGAGCAGTCGAAAAATCCTACCCCAGCAGTAAAGCAGAAAACGCCTGAACAGACAGTAAATCCCCCAGCAATTAAATAAGTCCCTTTCAAGCAGTCGGAAATCCCCTCAATCAAATAGAAACTTTCCCCGAGCAGTTATAAATCCCCCAAACGGACCGAAAAGTCACCAGAGAAGAAAAATCTTCGGGTTAAAAAATCTCCCCGAGCAGGTAAGAAATCCCCCCCGCAGACAGAGAATCCCCCAAGCAGACAAGGAATCCCCCAAACAGAAAGAAAATCTCAAGAGCAGTTAGAAATCCTCCAAGCAGACAGAAAATTTCCCTCAGAATTCCAATCATGTTGCGTAGTATTAATAGTACGAGCATAAGTTATTTATTCAGAAATAAATATATTTTTCTACGTTTCAGGCCATCGAACTAATCTCAGTTGGCGACAAACAGTCGGTAAGTTGGGGATGCATTGAAAAACACAAGAAATTCTGCGTCAGGTCAGATTAGAGATTATCTAATAGGGCATATCCACTTTGCGTGACGCATCGGCTATCTCTATTTATTGAGACATTTTTCCAAAAGCAGTGTTGGTCAGGATCGAGACCGAATATCATTGAAATCCGAGCCAAAAAACCAGATTGATGCTATATAGCTATTGCTACCTTTCATCATTTTGAAACTAACCCTGTTGACTGTTTATCTTTATCGGCTACCCCTCTAAAACCTCCCCCTTTTCCCTTCCTTATTCAGACTAAAATTCGGAGCGAAGGCAAGCACAAAATCGCCTCAGCTGCTAGGCACGCTTGCAATCGAATGAAAAACCTCACTGAAAGGGTGCTGCCGTGTAAGTAAGAAGTGTGCGGGCTTGATAATTGAACAATTATTTAGTTTGGACAAAAAATTCTAACAAATAACTTCTAGGCGCCTGATTAAAATATTTGAAAATCCCATTAAAAATCCCATTTAAATTTTCGCAGACGAGCGCAACATTGTCCACCTGGAATCGCCCGAGACTCTCGTCGCTACCGAAGGAGCTTTGGCCGCCTCTTGCCCTAGTTGCCATGGAAACAAGCCATACATAAACGCCAGCTGGATTGACGTGAGAATTCTTTAAGAATCAATGTCCCCCTTGATTTATTTTCGCAACCATTAATTAATTAAGTCGCTCACAAAGCACACCCGCCGACTTTGTAATAATAAAATTAATAATAATCTGATCATGATTCATGTTTTTGCAGGCGCTTTCAAGCTTCATGTTTGATATTTACACTTTTTGACGTTAACAAGATGCGATTGGCGATGAGGCGGCCTGGTGTGGTGGGGGATTTTAACGGGTAGGCCGGCCCACTTGCTCACGGAATGACTGTTGGATGGCATGATTAAACACTGCACAAGAGGCGCCAGGGTAACTTTGCTGTTACTTGATGAGGCTGGGTAGCTAAGAACTTCCTTTAGCGTTTAGCTCGAAGCTCTCTATGTTTCTAAATAATCCTCACAACAACCCGATTCTCAGGGCTACAATCATCCCAGAAAGTTCATCGCTGCCCAGGGACCATTGTCAGCTACTAAGGCGGATTTCTGGCAGATGGTGTGGCAGTATAGAGTCCAGTGCATCGTCATGACAACTAATTTGTTTGAGCACGCCAGGGTATGCTGATTATTTAACCTTGAAGCTTCCAGACTTTAAACGTTTTTGCTCTCTGTTTTGTTTTCTGAGTTTCTGAGTCAAGAGGGATTGACATGGCTCAAGCATCTGTGAGTTTCTAAGCCTTAATTTTTCCCCTCACTTTTCCTTCCGTCTCCCGTTTTTTCTTCTCTCTAATCTATAAAGCTTCCGAGCTTCCGATCGTTTCGATTCCTCTCTGGCAAGATTAGCGCGTCAGTCGGGGCCTGAACTTGAAGTGACAATATCGCCATGCCGTTATAGTTGACGTGTCCCCCGAGAATAGCTGCACGCCGCCATATGCGTCTCTGTGTTAGACATTTCGCAGCAATTTGCATTTAAGAAAACTTTTTTAAGCGGCAGAAACTCGAAATTTCCATTTTTTCATTTCATTCTTCAGAAAAACTTATTTAGAAAAGTCAAATTAACTCTTCTTCTTTTATTGTAAAGTGGAATAATTAAAGAAAAGAACCCGTATTTACATTCCTTCACTGACTCTTTGTGCATAGAGCTCTGTTTAAATACAAGGCTGGAATAATAGTTTGTACATTTCTCAGGGTGTGAAATTTTCAGCATTTTTCTTCCCTCGTGGCTGCCACGTACATTTCCGACGTACATTGAGACGAGAAAAATATATAATCTAATTTTAGCAACAGTGCGACAAGTACTGGCACAATGTACACGCGCGTTTCAATAATCTGGACGTTTGGCTAGACGAATTATATTCAACCGCAGAGTACGAGATGCGCCTGTTCAGACTACAAATGGTGAGTTTGAACAGGCGAGATGTACTTTTAAATCAACTTTAAGAAAGAGACTGATTTGAAGAATATTAGCGCAATCGATGACTAAATAGAGCAATATCAGAGGCACTGAAATGAAAGTTTGAATTTTATTACCAACAATCAATTTGAAATTCGCAGGGTGACAACATCGCCGAGTCTCGGATCATTCGCCAGTTCCAATTCAAAAACTGGAGTCACTTCGACACGCCGTTGCCAACCACTGTTGTGGAAATCCGTCGTAAAGTCAACGACTGGATGCGAGACAAAGACGCGCCTATTGTGGTGCACTGCAGGTGGGTCAGGGGTTCGCAGTAGCCTGTTAGAAATGCTTTTGAAGAGTCAAAATTTAATTTTGTACTCATTTACTAGGCACTTTTTTTGGTTATTTGAGGAAGACTTACCCATCTTTAAACCTTTCTTCACCATTGTGTTTGGCTATTCCCTATCACTGCCAGAGTAGCCCAATATTTTTTGCTAATCAAATGAACAGCTTGAATCGTGTTATCCATCAGATTTATGTGATAAGATTCTGAAATTTTTGTAGCCAGCCTGAGTTGTTTTTCATGTTTTTCTTGACAGATGATTAACTATTAGATGGTGCTTTTTTCCAATGCAAGACTTGATCGGTAGAAAGTCCAATTGTCCACAAGAAAATTAATGTAAAATGGGATTACCATCTAAACATACATTTTTTCATCAAATGGAAATAAAATTTCTGCCCGTAGTTGATCTCTTCCTTTACTTTTGAATTGCATTTTAGGAGCAATGTAATCGGCTTTTTTCTCTTTAAGATGGTGGTTTATTGTTTTGCTCTAATATTTTACTATCCTTTGGATTTGGGACAGATGCATGTATTTTGAATGGGTTGCTCTTTAACGTAAGTCTGATAGAAAATTTTCACCTGTGAAATTGCGAGCTTACTTTCTTGTGTACATTCAGCGCCAGGGGTACTCAACTCTATCTCTCTTAACTATTCATTTTCTTCTCTCCAATGTACATCCGTGGACAGAAAGCTCATGCCTCAACCTCTCCCAATGTACATCTGGGGCAGAGGGACAAGAATACAGTGTGAAACATCGTTCATTATGCAGCGATGGAGCCGGTCGGACTGGGACGTACATCTGCATCGACATTGAGATCAGCAAGGTCGAGAATGGCAAACCAATTGACATTCTGCAGCAGACCCTGGCCCTGAGAAAAGCCAGGTCCGGCCTAGTTGGCAATATGCATCAGTACCGCTTCATCTATGAAACTATTTGTAGTTTTATCACTTGTCGGCCAACCACAATTAAAGCTTTTGAATTTGCTCAACTTGTTGAAAAGATGTCATCGGACGTTGGGAATGCTGTTGTAACGACGTCTTCGGTTGGAGTTTCTAAAAATCAGGCCACTACTACTACGGTAAGTAGCAATGATGAGTCATTTGAATGTTTTCTATGGTTTATTTGTGATTCAGATTGCCATTACCCTCGATGGGTCCCAGTTTAGACCAGCTAATTAACTTGATGGTACTGAATGCCAGGCCCCTATATTCCTCCATATAACCCGCTCCCTCCAATCTAGCAAGGCGGCAACGGCTACCAGATGGGATTCGCCAATTTGACCGCCATCGTGAAGCCTCTCAGCGTTGGCGAATGCGCCGGCGGGCATCGGGCTGAGAATCGTTGGAAAAGTCGCGACGTTATGGTTCAGCCGCGTGAGTTCTATTGGGGCTCTTGGTTTGCCAGCTGTGATCTTAGTTTTGTTGTCGGTTTAGGTCTTTGTTGAGGTGTCAGTTGCAATCTATAGCTGAGATATCAGGTGCGATCTTTGTGTTAGTGTCAGGAGAGACATTTGTTTTACTTTTAGGTAAGGTCTTGGTTTTGGTGTCAGATGAGGTCTTGGTTTTGGTGTCAGGTGAGGTCTTAGTTTTGGTGTCAGATGAGGTCTTAGTTTTGTGTCAGTGAGGTTTCAGTTTTGGCTTCAGATGAGGTCTTGGTTTTGGTGTCAGCTGAGGTCTTAGTTTTGGTTTCAGGTGAGGTCTGAGTTTTGGTGTCAGGTGAGGTCTTAGTTTTGGTGTCAAGTGTGATCTTAGTTTTGGTGTCAGCTGAGGTCTTAGTTTTGGTGTCAGCTGAGGTCTTAGTTTTGGTGTCAGCTGAGGTCTTAGTTTTGGTTTCAGGTGAGGTCTTAGTTTTGGTGTCAGCTGAGGTTTTAGTTTTGGTTTCAGGTGAGTTCTTGGTTTTGGTTTCAGGTGAGGTCTTAGTTTTGGTGTCAGCTGAGGTCTTGGTTTTTGTGTCAGGTGAGGTCTTGGTTTTGGTGTCAGCTGAGGTCTTAGTTGTGGTTTCAGGTGAGGTCTTAGTTTTGGTGTCAGGTGTACTCTTACCTAAGTCTCGGGATTTGTCTCGTTGACTGTCATGTGAGTGGAATATCAATGACATTCTATTTGAAATAAACGCAGCTGAACGGGCTAGACCATATCTGCTGACTCACGACTGCGCCTCAAGCACGGATTTTATCAATGCTGTGTACATTGATGTAAGTAATTTGTGCTTAGTAATCTAGACATGCCTTGAAGTTGCTTCAGCCACTTTATAACTAACTGAATTACAGGGCCACATACGATCAAATCAGTACATAGTTACACAGTGGCCTCTCAAGAACACAATTTGCGACTTTTGGAAGCTTATCAACGATCATCACGTGGCTGTTGTGGTACTGCTGACCGAGTATTCGAAAGGCTGTCGGGTAATCATTGGGATTTGGTTGGGGTATTGTTTGATTGAATATTTTTTTGCCGTCAATACGAGTGTAATCCGCTTTCCAAATGTCAAACAATCAGAACTATCCAAGATTTTGGCCCGCGACCAAGAACACGGAAACTGGCTATGGTTCTGTGTACGTCATCCTACAGGATGAGTTCAGCATTGGCACCAGTATCAAGGTTCGCATGCATACTATTGCCAAGGTGAGATCAAGCTACAGGTATGAAAACTATTGTAACAATAATAAAACTTCAATGTATGCACATGCTAGATCAATAGCCTGGCTTGTAAATTTTCAATGAAACATGGAAAATTAGGCGCTTTTTTTTAATAGACCCTACTAGTCAACATCAATTTACGCAACCTCCAGAACAATATGTACATACCTTCATAGTCCCATTCAATGTATGCACCCCAAGACCAATATGTACATGCCTTCTCAGTCCAATTCAATGTACGCACCCTCAGGACCAATATGTACATACCTTCTTAGTCCAATTCAATGTACGAACCCTCAAGACCAATATGTACATGCCTTCTTAGTCCAATTCAATTTACGCACAGTCTAGACCAATATGTACATGTTTCCTTAGCTAAATTCGATGTACGCACCCTAAAGGCGAAAATTAGCATACTTCTTTAGTCCAATATGCTCGTGAAATGTATCAATCCTGCAGAAAAAACGTACCATTCGATAAAAAAAGCAGAAAAAACCAAATTCAGCCACTGCTACTAATCAAATCCCGAGCCTAGCAGGCAGGCAGCAGCAGTACGGGCCTCTCCCAGCGAGCTCGTCACGTGGCTTTTCTCTTTCTGCACGGCAACTGCTGGCCGATGGGGGCCCGGGCGCCGACGTTGGGCCACGGACTGATCGAGCTGGTCTGCTTGGCTGAGGAGACCAACCAGGCTATGGAGTGTGCGAGTCCCATCCTGGTTGTTAGCGGGTGAGTCGTTTTTTTTGGAGTCATAGCTGCCTATCTGGTATTGATGTTATATGTCATATCCGATGCAAGGCATCGATTATTCGCATCCAAAAGACCTCAGCAACCTCAGCCAGCGGTCAAGCGCTTTAACGACATGATGAGGCCAGTGCCTGATCAGGGGGTTGTTTTTAATCGTGAGCCAGTCTGAGTTCTCTGTTTTGGTGTTTTGGGGTTCAGCAGTTCCGTTGAAGAAGGCCTGGTTTTTTAAGTCCTCTTCATCGAAGTTGATTCCTAACCTGACAACTCCGGAGCTGAAATGACGTCACTTACGATGATGCACTTGTTTCTAAATGTACACTGATTTTAGCTACACAACTTCTATTAGATTAATTAAGTTAACGATTGAAGATAAAACTAACTTGGCAGTGGTCTAGAACTTAACAGAAAGTAGCGGTGAAAGCCCAGAGTCAAAACCCTCCTGTACTCGTAGGAGCTGCTGCTGCCTCTTAGCTTGACTTCGTCAATGCCAGTCTGCTCGGAGATGCTCACTGGTTAGGCCCGGTTCTTGAAGTTTTAGAGTAGCAGCACCTTTGGCCAGAAGATAATAATAGACGTGTTTTTTGTTTGCAAGCAAGTCTTCTATCAATTTTGATGTTTTAACTTTATTTCTTTTCGCAGATTTGTCTAAGTTGGCGGTAAGCAAGATCTACCAGCTTTCGATTTCTTACTGTTGCGATTTTTTTAAGCTTCCAGGATGAATATTCGATTGTAACTTAGTTTTTTGTACTTCCTGTATCGATAATACTCGTACAATAAGAGCCATGGTTAGACTTAGCTTATAACACAAAATAATTTTTTTCAATGAATGGAAGCAAAAATTGGCGTCCTGTAAGTGAATTTGGTAGGGCCTTATTGGCCTGTCACAGCCCAAGGTCAAGTAAAATTTCTCAGCTTCACGTGATTAGCCACGTGATTACGTGATCGAATTTGATCGTCTATGAGATTTTACCGCAGGAATTTTTCCCCCCAAGCTTTTCCCGCGCAAATTTTTCCCGCAGCGAGATTTTCCCGTAGGAATTTTTCCCGCCGAGTTTTTACCACAGTGAGGTGTTAAAACTTCGTGCAAAGAGAACTCGCTACGAGAAAACCTCGCTGCGGTAAAAACTCGCGCGGGAAAACTTACTGCGGGAAAACTTTCTACGGGAAAATCTCGCTGCGGGAAATACTCGTACGGGAAAACTTCCTGCGGTAAAATCTCGTGCTCGCTCGAATTTTCTGTCTCTAGTACTTGGTCAAAAGCGACGCCAAACTTACTTCTTTATTACCCTAAATACGCAGTAACGGCGTGTCCCGCTGCGGACCCTTCTGCGTGCTGCACGTGACGTTGGACAAGCTCAGATTCGAAGGCGAAATCGACATATTCCGCGCCGTTGAAAAGGTCAAAAGGAATCGGCCACAATTAGTCGAAAATGCGGTATGAAGATTTCTTGTGCGTTAGTTACTATCTTTAAATATCTTTTAAGTTTTGCACATACGATCGAAGTAGCCTCTCATTAAATAAAATAACTTAAACGGCAGACAACACTTTTATTAATCCAACTTTATGGAACTTATGATAATAATATTTTAGTTAAAGTTTATTTTTAAAGATCTGTTGCGTCACATCACCGAAGTTTTACATGCGAAGTGATGTGAAGTTTGTGAAAACAATCAAAATTTTTGGTTTCTGACCATACGAAATTTTGTGAAGAAAAGCTACCCAAGTAATGATCGTAGGCATTTTTTAAATGATTTTATTACTTCGTAATGCCGAAACACAAGTCTACATTTATTAATTGCTTGGAGGGCCCAAGGATAGTGTTTGTGCACATTGGGCTAGCGTATGTACATTTGAAGTACGTACATTAAACAGAAGCCTACTTAACAGGTTAGAAAAAGCGTACATACTACAAATAAAAATCGATAGCTACATTCTCAAACCTCAGGCCGAGTACGAGCTCTGCTTCAGCCTGACCCGGCAATCCCTCGGCTATTTCTACTCCGGCCGGTTGCAGATTCTGCCCGACCAGTCGCTCTGGTTGCGACTCGAAGATGACAGCAGTAGCAGTGGTGACCCCGGCAAGCGCGAATCTGGCCTAGTTGTGAAACCGCGCATTCGCGCCCCGCGCCCAGCCACGCTGGACGATTTCCAGTTTTCCGTTGCGTCCAGACGAAACAATAGGCGGCGCAGGCTGGGCTGCAGGTGCCGGGCTGTTGATGCTGAGGACAGAAGCGGCAACGCCGTGTCAAGCATCGAGGCTGATAATTCTACTATTGTTTGATCGCTTGACTCTTTACGCATTAACTCTTAAATTAATGATTAAACAAGCGTTAAAAAACTCAATTCAAATGACATTATTAGAGATGTTCCGATTCTAAATTCGTTAACACTCATGCCTACTTGTTTTCAGTAGAGCAAACGGGACATGCATGGTTTTAAATCTAAAAGATTTTAATTTTCATGCAATTTAGAAGAGTTTAATAGTTAGTATTAATCTGATTTTTTAGCTGCTTCTTTCGAGGCATATTAGTGATTATTGCTTGGCTTCTTTCCATCTACTGATAGGATATTTGCTGGGAAGTTTTTTAAATTTACGCCTTAAATTAAACTTTAAAACGCTAGAAGGCATATTAGTAATAGATTTTTTATGGTGATTTTCATCTAGACTTCAGCCATATCTATAAATAAAAAAAATTGTTTCTCCCTATTTTTCATTGCCGATTCTTTGTACTGCAGTGTACCTAGATGTCCATCTGTTTCTGAAATACTGAGTCTCTCTTCCTAAAAAAGAGACTTTTTTGCCTAGCCTAAAGCTTCGCGTTTTGAGTCCATTAAGGCGAGCGCGATTCAATTTATTGATTTTTTTCTAGTTCCAACTGCAGATGGAAAATGTACGTCAAAATAAAAAAACGATAACGAATAGGACGTGTGAATTTGATTAAAACCGTCGGTAAACAGCCA